>JACBWV010000394.1:645240-824400 GCA_013435795.1 Chlamydomonas sp. ICE-L | reverse complement strand
GCCTGGGGCACGGCACCCGTCTCGCAAACCCGTGGACTCTTGCTGAGGTCACGTGTGCGCCCATCGCTTGCAACAATCTAAACGCGCAAACCGCAAAACCAATTGTAATTTGAACTACCTTATGCATTCATATATTTAAAATGGATCAATTTCTCCTATATCGCAAAGTTTTCTTCGGCTGTTGACGTGTGTGTCCTAGGGGGCCTAACAAACAGAGTTCGACTTGGAGCGACACTGCGCGATTCGCGGAGCTCCATGGCGCGCACTTATCTAACACGCTCTAATTAAGTTAATTCTGGTGGGCTGTAGACGCTTTTGCCACTGCTAGGAGACGAAGACCTATTACTTGAACAAGTACGACCCCTCTTGCATGGAATTCCGTTAGCGATGCGCGGCTTAGTCTAATTTCGCGCTTTTGCTGCAACTATCCATAAGCCTATCTGAAGCATGGCGCTCCACCGTCAGGACCTTGTTTCGCCGAGTTCGTTGGTAGGAATCGTACCTTAGGGATAGGAATCGACCTCTTTGTACACAACTGCCAACCTTGGACTTAGCGCGAGCCCCCATCTCCGCTTTTGTAGCATATGTGTTCGTACTTGTGACTGTACTGGCTCTGCCTGTTGTATCTCAAAACTGCATGGCCCGATCGGTCCAATTTTTGGACAGCGCTTTGGGGGGCATCTAACGGAGAGGTATACACGCCTCTTTCAAAAAAGCAAGAGTCCTGTCCCCAAAACTGTTGTTAGCTTTTTGCTGCTCTTGACGGGCAACAACATGGTTTTTTTTTTTTTGTTGGTTTTTCTATAAGCATGAGAATAATCAGTGTGTACAGTGCGCCCCATCTTGTAGTTAGTTACACGCTCCCAATAGCCTCCATGTATTAATCTATGCTGGGGCATTGGTTCTCCAAGTGCCGGGAGCCTGGTCGCAAACCTAGATTCGGTTATTAGCTTTTTTTTGCTTGGTTTATGAGGGAATTATAGACGGACCCGCTCTGTCTATGAAAACGCAAAGGGGACCTTTTGTAAAGTGTGTCCACAAATCTACCTAATTTGGGCTATATTTCATTAATACGCAGTCAAAAACAGTATCAAGTTTAATTTCTGCATCATAGAGGCTAACAACTGTGTTGTGAGTCCATTTACGCCATTTTGGGCCATTTAGAGCCAAAAACCTTATTCCTTACCTCAACACAAAACTATCGTTTAGGCCCGTAGCGCCATTGTGGTAATACCTCAATGGGCTCACAGTTTAGTAACATGTAATAAAAAGGTGTCTAGGAGATGTTCAAGGCACATTCCTTGGCACATCCAGCATTTTAAGCCCATTTGGGGCTATTTTCTAGGCCATTTGGGCCTCCCACGGTTGGTAAAACTTTGTTTTTCTCCATTTCCAATTCTGAGTCGAATTGTCGACCGAACTTTGTAAAAAATTAAAAAACATTTTTCCTGCAAAACAAAAGTGCCCCCCTTTTTTGTCCATGTTTGGTTGGTTTTTTGGCCTAGCTTGAGTGGGCTTTGGAACAATCCTCTCCGAACTTTTGAGCATATTCAGAGCTTGATATTATACACATAATTATTCATCCTACATAAAATTTAGAGCGGAGAGGATTGTCTCGTCTCTCCGTTCAGCCCATCCCATGTAGGGGTTTCGGCTGTGGTGCAGCCCCTCCCCTCGCCCCCCCCCCCCCCCCCCCCCACCCACACCCACACCCACCCCCTCAACCACACCCACACCAACAACCCCAACCTACCACATCCGGTTTATCTTCTGGCTACCAAACAGCTTCCCCACCCCCCCTCTTCCCTCCACCACCACAGACCCCCCACCCCCCCCCACCACACCCACCCACCCACACACACCCCCACACACCCACAACACCACACAACAGCACAACCCCAACCTACCACCTCGGTATCTGGCCTACCAACAGCTTCCCCACCCCCCCTCTTCCCTCCCTCCACACAGACCCCCCCCCCCCCCACACACACACACACACAACCCCAACCTACCACATCAGGTATCTGGCTACCAAACAGCTTCCCCACCCCCCTCTTCCCTCCCTCCACACAGACCCCCCCCCCCCCCCCACACACACACACACACACACACACACACACACACACGCACAACCCCAACCTACCACATCAGGTATCTGGCTACCAAACACGCTCTCCCCAAAACCTCTTCACCTCCCTCCACACAGAACCCCCCACCCACCCACCCACCCACACACACACGCAGAACCCCAACCTACCACATCAGTTCAAGGTATCTGGCTACCAAACAGCTTCCCACCCCATTATTCCCTCCATCACCCAAGACCCCCAACCCACCCCCACCCCCCACAAACAAACACACGCAACAACCACAACCTACCACATAAGGTAATCTGGCTACCAAAACAGCTCCCACACCCCTATTCCTTCACCTCCACACAGAACCCACCCCCACCCACACAAACAAACACATAACACACACACACCACACACACACGCACAACCCCAACCTACCACATAAGGTATCTGGCTCCCCAAAAAAGCCTTCTCCAGATGTAGAAAGAGAATCATGTAATTTGATCCCAAAAGAGGCCTGATGACCAACAACAGGACAATTTTTGGATTGTCGATATATATACGCCCGTGCCCCCTATAATCCTTGCGGAGCAAGCCTTACCAAATGCAGTGGGTGGGGAGTTGGTGTGTGTGTGTGTGTGTGTGTGTGTGTGTGTGGGGGGGGGGGGGGTGGGGGGGGGGGGGGGGGGGGTGGGGGAGGGGAGGGGGGGGGGGTGGGGGGGGGGGGGATGGGGGGGGGGGGGGGGGGGGGAGGAGGGGGGGGGGGGGGGGGGAGGGAGGGGGGGAATGGGGTGATGCTGCCGGTGCTGGGTTTGTGGGTGTGTGGTGGTGTTTGTGGGTGGGGGGGTGGGTGGGGGGGGGGGGGGTTGAGGGGTTGGGGGGTTTGGGGGGGGGGGGGGGGGGGGTTGGGGTGGGGGGGGGGGGGGGGGGTGTGGGGGTCTTTATGGGGGTTTAGGGGGGGGTGTTTTTATTTGGGGGGTTTATTGGGGTTCTATTGTAGGGGGGGGGGGGGGGGGGGGGTTATTTTTATGGTTGGTTATTTGGGGCGTTTATGGGGGTTTTTCGGGGGGGGGGGGTGGGGGGGGGTATGGTTATGGTGGGGGGTGTTTTATGGTTTATGGGGGTTTGGGGTTATTTATATAATTTATGGTTATTTTTTATATTATGCGGGGTGGGGTATTTTGGGTGGTATATAGGGTGGTGGGGGGTGGTTATATTATTATATATATGTATTTTTATATTATAGGTTATTTTGGTTATGGTATATAATTTATTTTATAGGTATAAGCACAGGACCAATTTTTGGCTTGTCGGATTTTTTATATACGCCTTGCCCTTGCCCCCTATAATCCTGTGAGAACAGAATGAGAAATCCTTTACCACCCTTAAGGTGGGTGGGGGACATGTGGGGTGTTGTGTGTGTGTTGGGTCGGGTGGGTGGGTGGGGGGGGGGGGGGGGGGGAGGGACAGGGGGGGGGACAGTGGGGTGGTGGTGGGTGGGTGACCATTTGTAGGGGGGGGGGGGGGGGGGTCTATGTGTGTCGTGTGGGGGGGGGGGGGGGGGGGGATGTGAAGGGGTGAAGGGATGTGTGTGCGTGGGGGGGGGGGTGGGGGGGGGGGCGGGGGGGGGGGATGTGATGGGGAATGTGAAGGGGAGTGTGGCGTGGGTGGGTGGGTGGTGTGGGTGGCGGGGGGGGGGTCGGTGGGGTTGGGGTACACCACGCTGTATGGGGGGTGGGATGTGGGGGGATGAGTGTGTGTGGTGTGTGTGTGTGTGGGGGGGGGGGGGGGGGTGGTGGGGTCGGGGGGTGGCCGGGTGGCGGGGTAGTGGGGTGGTAGGTTTTAGCATTTTTGTATTGGGTGGGATTGTGGGGGGATGGGGAATGGGATTGTGGTGGGGGTGGATGTTGTGTGTGTGTGTAACGTGTGTGTGTGTTGTGTTGGGGGGGTGGGGGGGGTGGGGGGGGGGTGGGGGGGGGGGGGGGGTGGGGGGGAGGGGGGGGATGTGGGGGGATGTGGGGGGATGTGGGGTGTGTGTGTTGTGGGGGGGTGGGGGGGGGGGGGGGGGGGGGGGGGGGGTGGGGGGGGGGGGGATTCGGGGGGGATTGGGGTGTGTTGTGTGTGTGTGTGGTGTGTGTGGTGTTTGTGGTGGTGGTGTTGTTAGGGGGGTGGGGATGGGATTCTGTGTTGGGGTCATTGTGGGATTTGGGGGGAGGGGCTGTGGGTGGGTTTGGGTGGGTTTTTTTTTGGTTTTTGTTTGTGGTGGTTGGGGTGGTGTGGTGGTGGTCGGTTTGGGGGGGGGGGGGGGTCGGGGGGGGGGGGGGGGGGGGGCGGGGGGGGGGGGGGGGGGGGGGGGGGGTAACAATTCTTATTGGGAGGGATTGTGGCGGGGAGGGGTGTTGTTTGTGTGTATGTGTGTGTGTGTGTGGGGGGGGGGGGGGGAGGGGGGGGGAGGATGGTGGGGGGAGGATGTGGGATGTGGGATTGTGGGGGGATGTTGGGGGATGTGGTGTGGTGGAGTGGGTGGGTGGGTGGGTGTGGTGGGTGGTGTCGGTGGTGGTGGTGTTGGTGGTGGTGGGGGGTCGGTGGGGGGGTGGTGTAGGGTAACATTCTGTTATTGGGGGGTGGATGTGGGCGGGGAATGTGGGGGTGTGGTGGGATGTGGGGTGGGTGGGTGTGGGTGGTGGTGGGTTGTGGTGGGTGGGGGGGAGGGGGGGGGGGGGGTGGAATTGGGTCGGTGGGGGGGTCACATTCTGTATTTGGGGGTGGGCTTTGGGGGGGATGTGGGGTGTGGGGGGATGGGGGTGGGTGGGTGTGTTTGGTTGGTGTTGGTGGGGTGGGGGGGGTGCGGGGGGGTGGGGGGTGGTGATGCGGTCGGTGGGGGGGGTAAGGGTAACATCTGTATTGGGGGTGGCGTGCGCATGTGGGGGTGGGGGGTGGGGGATAGGATGGGGGGGGGATGGTGGATGTGTGTGTATGTGGTGTGTGTGTGTGTGTTGGTGGTGGTGTGGGTGGGTGGGTGCGGTGTGGTGGTGGGGGGTGATGGATGTGGGGGGGATGTGTGTGTGGTTGTGGGGCGGTTGTTGGGGGGGTGGGGGGTGTGTGTTGGTGTGTATTGGTGTTGTGTGTTGTGTTTGGGGGGGGGGGGGGGGGGGGGGGGGGGGGGGCTCGGGTCGGCCGGGTAGCATTCTTTTTTATTGGTGGTGGATGTGGGGGATGGGGGGGGGGGGGGGGGGGGGGGGGGGGATGTTTGTGTTGTGTGTGTGCTGGGATGGGGTGGTGTGGTGTATGTGTGTGGGTGGGTGGGTGTGTGGGTGCTGGGTGTGTGGGTGGGTGGGTGGGGGGGATGTGGGGGGATGTGGGGGGATGTGGGGTGTGGGTTGTGGGGTGGGTCGGGTGGTTGGGTGTGTGGTGGTGGTTGCGGGTGGTGGTGGTGGTGGTGGCTTGTGTAAATTTTGCATTGTGGATGTGGGGTGGGTCGGTTTTGGGGTGAGTGTGTGTGTGGTGGTGCGGTGTGTGTGTGTGTGGGTGGTGGTGTGTGGATGTGTGATATTTGTGTGGTGTGTGGGTGGGGGGGGTGGGGGGGTAACCCTATGTATGGGGGTGGGGGATGGGAGTGTGGGGGGGATGTGGTGTGTGTGTGTGGTGTGGTGTGTGTGGTGTGTGTGTGTGTGGTGGGTGGTGGTGGTGGTGGTGGTGGTGGGGGGGGTCAGAGTGGCGGGTGGTAGCATTCTGGATGGGGGTGGATGTGGGGGGGATGGGGGATGGGATGTGGGGGGGATGGGTCTTTCTGTGGTGTGTGGGTGTGAAGGTGGGTGGTGTTGTGGTGTGTGTTGTGGTGGGGTGGTGGTGGTGGTGGTGGTGGTGGGTACATTCTGTACTTGGGGGGGGATGTGTGGGGATGTGTGGGGATGGATCTGTGTTGGGGATGTGGGGCGTGGGTGGTGGTGGTGTGTGTGTGTTGTGGTGGTGGTTTGGTGGTGGGGGGGGGGGGGGGGGTAACGTTTCTGTATGGGGGTGGGATGTGGGGGAGGATGTGGTGGGGATGGGAGGGGGGGGCTGGGGGGAGTGGTGGTGGTGTGTGTGTGATGGAGGGGGGGGTTGGGGGTTGGGGGGGTTTGGGGTTGAGGGGGGCGGGGGGGGGGATTACAAGCACAGGGCCCTAAAATAGGCAGGTGGGTTGGGGGGTTGGGGTGGTGGGTTGGGTTGTGGGGTTGGGGGGTTGGGGGGTTGGGAGTTTGGGGGGTTGGGTTGGGGTGGTTGGGTGTTGGGGGGTTGGGTTGGGGTTGGGGGTTTGGGGTTGGGAGGGGGCGGGGGGGGAGGGGGAGGGGGAAGGGGGGAGGGGGGGAGGGGGAGGGGGTTGGGGAGGGGGGGCGGATGTTGCATATTATAACATCCTGTTAAAATTCCTGCAAGAATGCGTTTTCTACCTGTTATTGTAGGCGTTGGGGGGGGGAGTTTTGGGTGGAGACGGGGATGGGGTGGGGGGGCGAATTTGGGGGGGGCCGGGATTGGAGGAGTCGTGGTACTTGTAAATAAAAGTGGGGGGCGGGGGAGGGTTTGGGAGGTGTAGGAGTTGAAAGGTGGGGGGGGGGGGGGGGGGGGGGCGGACGAATGGGGGAGTTCGTGTGGGTAAAGTTCGGGGGCGGGAAGAAAGTTGGAGGGGGGGTAGGAGTGGAGGGGGAGGGGTGTTTTACGTTATTTTGGTGGGGGCCAAGAACCCCAGAAACCAGAAAATGGGGGAGTGTGGGTTGGTAAAGGCGGGGGCGGGCGGGAGGCGTTGGAGGGGAGGGGAATTGGGGGGGGGGGGGGGGGGGGGGGGGGGGGGGGGGGTGGGGGGGGGGGGGGGGGGCATTGCACGCAGTGGCTTACCTGTCCTTTGTGTTTTTTGGTTGGTGTTACTTGCTTGGGCAGTCCGTTGTATGAGAAATTTTCTAGTTGAAATTCCAGTACGTGTCCCCAAAAGCTAAAAAGGTTCCTCGTCAATTGCGCTGTAACCAGCTCACTTTATACTTAAGACACAATCTGGGGACCCGTGACGGAAGGCCTTTCTCCCCCTGGGCCTGAGCGCCAGCTAGCAGTGCAACGAGGGGGGGGGCCGGGGTACGTCGGGGTGTAGCCGGGGAAGCAGCGTTATGGGGGGGGGCTTTGCCCAATGGTGGGACCACATCCTTGCCCAGGCTGCTTGTACAGGCAAAGCTGGGTGCTTATTGTTTTCTAAAGGCGGGGGGACCACAGTTTGGCCGTGGTCCACAATTGTTCTTGCTGGCAGTGGCCACATGACAGTTGCGACCAGAAAAATCGGGCCTTGTGGTGAATGGTGGGTGGTGTAAAGAAATCAACGAAGTTTGCTGTGGCCAGTTTTAAGTTGCTGCCCAGGATTAATGGCCTGTGGGAATGAGGGTGTGTAAACAATCAACGACACGGTGGGCTGTGACAACCGTTTTTTTGTTGGTGCCAGGGAATAGGTAGGGCCTTTGGGATAGAGCTGTGCGGAACCCAAAAAGGGCTTTTAAGGTTGGCGCGACCACGTTTTGTTTGCTGCCCAGGACAAGTGGCCTGCGGAAATAAGGGTGTGCTAAAAATTGCTAACAGTTGGCGTGACCACGTTTTAGTTGCTGCCCAGGATTAGTGGTCTGTGGGAATGAGGGTGTGTGAGAAAATCAACGACAGTTGGCGTGACCACGTTTTAGTTGCTGCCCAGGATTAGTGGGTCTTGTGGGGGGAATGAGGGTTGTGTGTAACGAAAATCACCGGGACAGAGTGGGGTGGGGCCAGTTTAGTTGCTGCCCAGGGATAAGGTGGCCCTTTGTGGGAATGGGGGAGGGCGTGTGAAGAACATCAACGACAGTGGCGTGGACCCAACGTTTTTTAAGTTCGTTGCTGCCCAGGCTAAAGTGGGCCTGTGGGAAGAAAAATGAGGGGGGTTGTGAGGAAAAATCAACGACAGTCGGCGTGACCACGTTTTAGTTCCTGCCCAGGATTAGTGGTCTGTGGGAATGAGGGAGTGTGAGAAAATCACCGACAGTTGGCGTGGCCACATTTTAATTGCTGCCCAGGATTAGTGGCCTGTGGGAAACTGGAGTGGTGTGTGGTGGAAAAAATCGCTGACAGTGGCCTTCATGGCCAGCGTTTTAGTGGCTGCCCAGGAATAGAATAGTAGGCCTGTTGGAATTAGAGGGTGTGGTTGGGCAAAAAATGTGGCAAAAAAACAAAAAGTGTTGCTTAAAGGTTGGCTGTGGCCACGTTTTAGTCGCTGCCAGGGGAATATTGTTAACCCTTGTGCCAAAAAGGACTGGGTGCGTAAGAAAACCCCACTTGGCAGGGGTGGATTGGGCGTGGGGCCACCATTTCAGCTGTTGCTTGCTCAGAATAAGTGGGCTGTGGGAATAAGGTGTGAGAGAAAAATCAAACGACAAGTTGGTTTGGTGGGCCACGTTTTTAGTGGCTGCCCCAGGGATTAGTGGCCTGTTGGAAGGGGCGGTTGTGAAGAAGAAACATTCTGACCAGTTTGGGGCGCGGCCACGTTTCAGTTGCTGCCCAGAATAAGTGGCCTGTGGGAATGAGGGTGCGTAAGAAAAACACTGGCAGTTGGCGTAGCCATATTTCAGTTGCTTCCCAGGAATAGTAACCTGTGGGAATTAGGGTGTGTGAGAACATCGCCGACAGTTGGCGTGGCCACGTTTTGTTTGCTGCCCAGGATTAGTGGCCTGTGGGAATGAGGGTGTGTGAAAAATCGCTGACAGTTGGTGCGGCCACGTTTTAGTTGCTTGCCAACGGATGGGGGGCAATGCGGGGAGGGAATTGTCACAGGTGCGTTTTACACAGGACCTGATACATTTTTGGTGGTTCGAAGGGCAAATTATCGGTGTTGTGTTTTTTTTATCAGATGGCAAATGTTATTTCACTGGCGAATGTATATTTCTTGCGAAATGTATTTATGGCGAATTGTATTTAATAATGTATTTATTAGGTACTATGTTTTATATGAAGATGGCAAAATGTAAACGGTGGCGCTTTTTTACGCAGGGAAATGCGAAGGTGTCTTACAAGGGAAATGTGAAGGTGTTTAAATATCTAGCTCTAATTATATTTTGTTATCAACCTAAATATTAGGTTGATATTCTTTACCCCACCCCACCCCACCCCAACCCACCCCAACCCCAACCCCCCCTTTTTTATGGGGTCACCATTCCCCAGAGCAAGGGGAAAACGGGGAAAAGGTTCCCTTGCTACTCCCGGCCCTGGGACAGGCGTTTTAAAACATTGCGTACACCCCCCCCCTTTTAATTGGGTCAACCAGTCACAGAGGCAAGCAACCGGGAAAGTTTCTTGCACCTCCCGCCCCGTGGCAAGGCATGAAACATTTGCGTACATTTGCTTATTTTTGGTATTTGTGTGGAAATGTGGAAATATGCGCTTCCATAAGAAAATGAATACATGTGTGTGCAAGAAAGGGCATGCATGTGCGCGCAAGGAGATGTATGTGTGAGTGAGATAGAAAATAATATGTGTGTGTGCAAGAAAGGGCATGCATGTGCGCGCAAGATGTATGTGTGTGTGAGATAGAAAATAATATGTGTGTGTGCAAGAAAGGGCATGCATGTGCGCGCAAGATGTATGTGTGTGTGAGATAGAAAATAATATGTGTGTGTGCAACAAAGGGTATGCATGTGCGCACAAGGAGATGTATGTGTGTGTGAGACAGCAAATAATATGTGTGGGTGTAAGAAAGTACATGTGTGAGTGTGCAAAGAGATGTATGTGTGTGTGAGATAGAAAATAAGATGTGTGTCAGAAAGGACGTGTATGAGTGTGCAAAGAGATGTATGTGTGTGATAAAGAAAATAATATGAGTGTATAAGAAAGGACGTGTGTGAGCGTGCACGGAGATGTATGAGTGTGTGAGAAAGAAAATAATATGAGTGTGTAAGAGCTATGCGTAGCAGCTTCTACCCAGCTCCATTAGCCAGCGACTGAGTTGAGACCAGTGATTACAGCTGCACTGTAATGTATTGGAATTTTCATGTCAGCTTTCAGACGCACCGCCTTGCTTCAAGTTTAGCCCAAGGACCAGGTAAGGGAGCTGCCTAGAAGCTGCTACGCATAGCCAAAAAATAAACAGTGATGGCAGGCACTTAGCCCCATGTGGGCATGAGGCTTAGAACAAGGGCTGCATGCTAACATACCGTAGAGCTAGTTGACCGGAGGTATGGTACATGCGGTACAGCTAGTTGAATATATCGTCAGCTTGACACAGACATGAGAGTAAGCGAAGGAAAGGAAAGCAGTACGCCAAGTTGGCGTGGATTGAAAGGAAAGGAAAACAGTTAACCAACTGGGTGTGTCGAGTGCATCGGTCAAGGAGCGAGGAGGGGGGGGTAGTCAGGAGCGAGAGGTTTGATGGCGCGGTGCGCTTTGTGGGGTCGGGTGGAGTCACAACTATTCGTCCGGACGGGCCGAAGGACAGCGATGGGGAGCAGGGGAGGGCGCCAGATCTGACTGGTCTGATAACGTGGGCGAACTCGGGGGTAAGCGGGGCAGCGAAGAATCCCCGCATTCCTGTGCCCCGAAAGTGGCCAAGGGCGCAGGATAGCACCTGGGTAGTTCAACACGTACGGCATACGTGTTTTTCCACGCACAATCGGCGTACGCGTGTCTCCACGCAGGGGGCACAATCCAGAGGAGTGAGTACGTGTTTCCACGCACACAGTCACTGGGATTTGCGCGCTTCCGGTACACACATGTTCGACAGTTTTTTTATATTTTGACTGAGACGTGCGTGTGTTTTCCTGATTTTCACTGCCGGCCACGCCCCAATTCGCTTAGAATTCCATATGTAGAAGCTGCGGCAAGGAGACATAACTTGTATGTATGTTACAGTCCAGGGGTAGCCAATTAGGCTTGAGGGATTGAGGGACTTGCCCAACCTCAAATAATCCAGCTCCCGAGGCCATGCATGCAGGTTGGCACTCGTTTAATAAGTTAATTCAAGGAATTTTTTTTAGGTGAGGAGGATTTCCGCCTCAATGCCGGTCAGTTGCATGCGAATGGGTGTGATCTGACCTTGGTGGGTTGTATGCTTGTCTACATCAGGGTCCTTGTTCATCTTCTTGTGTTGTTTGCTGGCTGAGTCCAGCCCTAGCTAGGATGGGTCGGACTGGTGTTACGGGACCTTGACCCAACGTCACCATCGGTTTGTAGAGGGATCTTTTAGCAATGTAGGTTGGATTCGCTGATTGGATGAAAGTGGCACAGAAGACCGTCACTCTCATAGCAAGAGATTCAGCCCAACAAGGGAACGCATTCCATAAGTGATCACCATTTTGCCTTGATTGGTAATGCTGGGTTGTGTGGGCTGAGTTGGGTGATCAAAAGGGGAAGGGTGGTGGGAGGGAGGGGAGGTGGAGGGAGGTAGTACGATGGGGGAGGTTGATATGAAGTAGGGCCGGCGGGTTTGGGGCCCGAATGTTCTCCACTCTAGTAGACATGTTGGACAACCTACACATGATGAGGGATAGCCTATCCATAGTTTTTCTTTGAAGTAGTAGCTTCTCGGTAGCTCCTTGAGCCAGCCACTCAGCTAAGCCCCAAGATGTTAACAGTTCTGGACAGTGGATTTTATCAGCTTCCAGACACACAAGTTGCGTCAGCTTTGGCTTCATAGCCAGTCAGGGGAGCTAACTTGAAGCTGTTGCTTATAGCCGACAAGAAAAACACAGAGCCTGTCGTTGGTGGCAATGTCAACTGGAAGGGCTGGTGCAGGGAGTGCCATAGGCACTCCTTGTTGCTTGAAGCAGCGAGTCTGGGACTCTGGGTATGCATTGTATATGCTGACCTCTCCCCCCTAGTCCGGGCAGGTTTGTGTAACGGTATGTTTGTCCATTCAGGCCGTCTCGCTCCCTTTGATGAGGTCCTCAAAGGAAGGAAGGTGTAGCGAGTTGAGAGCGAGCCTTGCCAATATTGTGTAGCAGTCAAGGGAATTCCGGCACCTAGTCTCCAAGGCCTTCTCCGGGTTGGTTGCATGACAGTCCTTTGCCGTGTGTCCCAGCTAGCGAATAAATCTGAAGGACTAGCTTGGAGCGACCAACACGGAAGAGATAGCTAGCTTTGAGCGACCAACAAGGAAGAGCTAGCTGACTTGGGGCGACCAACAAGGAAGAGCTAGCTGGCTTGGGGCGACCAACATGAAAGAGCTAGCTGGCTTGGGGCGACCAAAACGGAAGAGCTAGCTGGCTTGGAGCGACCAACAAGGAAGAGCTAGCTGGCTTGGGGCGACCAACACAAAAGAGCTAGCTGGCTTGGAGCGACCAACAAGGAAGAGCTAGCTGGCTTGGGGCGACCAACACAGAAGAGCTAGACGGCTTGGGGCGACCAACACGGAAGAGCTAGCTGGCTTGGGGTGACCAACACGGAAGAGCTAGCTGGCTTGGATTGGGACGACCAACACGGAAGAGCTAGCTGGCTTGGGGCAACCAACATGGAAGAGCTGGCTTGGGCGACCAACACGAAAGAGCTAGTTGGCTTGTGGCGACCAACACGGAAGAGTTGCTTGGGGCAACCAACATGGAAGAGCTAGCAGGCTTGGGGCGACCAACACGCACGGAAGAGCTAGCTGGCTGTGGGCGACCAACACAAGAGAGCTAGCTGGCTGTGGGCGACTAACACGGAAGAGCTAGCAGGCTTGGGGCGACCAACACGCACGGTAGAGCTAGCTGGCTGTGGGCGACCAACACAAGAGAGCTAGCTGGCTTGGGGCGACCAACATGAAAGAGCTAGCAGGCTTGGGGCGACCAACACGCACGGAAGAGCTAGCTGGTTGTGGGCGACCAACACAAGAGAGCTAGCTGGCTTGAGGCGACCAACACGGAAGAGCTAGCTGGCTTGGGGCGACCAACACAGAAGAGCTAGCAGGCTTGGGGCGACCAACATGGAAGAGCTGGCTTGGGGCGACCAACACGGAAGAGCTAGCTGGCTTGGGGCAACCAACACGGAAGAGCTAGCTGGCTTAGGTGACCAACACGGAAGAGATAGCTGGCTTGGGGCGACCAACACAGAAGAGCTATCTGGCTTGGGGCGACCAACATGGAAGAGCTGGCTTGGGGCTACCAACACGGAAGGGCTAGCTGGCTTGGGGCAACCAACACGGAAGAGCTAGCTGGCTTGGGGTGACCAACACGGAAGAGCTAGCTGGCTTGGATTGGGACGACCAACACAGAAGAGCTAGCTGGCTTGGGGCAACAAACATGGAAGAGCTGGCTTGGGCGACCAACACGGAAGAGCTAGCTGTCTTGGGGCAACCAACACGGAAGAGCTAGCTGGCTTGTGGCGACCAACACGGAAGAGTTGCTTGGGGCGACCAACACGGAAGAGCTAGCAGGCTTGGGGCGACCAACACGGTAGAGCTAGCTGGCTTTGGGCGACCAACACAAGAGAGCTAGCTGGCTTGGGGCGACCAACACGGAAGAGCTGGCTTGGGGCGACCAACACAGAAGAGCTAGCTGGCTTGGGGCAACATACATGGAAGAGCTAGCTGGCTTGGGCGACCAACACGGAAGAGCTAGCTGGCTTGGGTCGACCAACATGGAAGAGCTGGCTTGGGGCTTCCAACACGGAAGGGCTAGCTGGCTTGGGGCAACCAACACGGAAGAGCTAGCTGGCTTAGGGCAACCAACACGGAAGAGCTAGCTGGCTTGGGTCGACCAACATGGAAGAGCTAGCTGGCTTGGGTCGACCAACATGGAAGAGCTGGCTTGGGGCTACCAACACGGAAGGGCTAGCTGGCTTGGGGCGACCAACACAGAAGAGCTATCTGGCTTGGGGCGACCAACATGGAAGAGCTGGCTTGGGGCGACCAACACGGAAGAGCTAGCTAGCTTGAGGCGACCAACACAGAAGAGCTATCTGGCTTGGGGCGACCAACATGGAAGAGCTGGCTTGGGGCGACCAACACGGAAGAGCTAGCTAGCTTGAGGCGACCAACACGGGAGAGGTAGCTGGCTTGGGGCGACCAACCTGGAAGAGCTAGCTGGCTTGGGGCGACCAACACGGAAGAGCTAGCTGGCTTGGGGCGACCAACATGGAAGAGCTGGCTTGGGGGGACCAACACGGAAGAGCTAGCTGGCTCGGGGCGACCAACACGGAAGAGCTAGCTGGCTTGGGGCAACCAACACGGAAGAGCTAGCTTGGGGCGACCAACATGGAAGAGCTATCTGGCTTGGGGCGACCAACACGGAAGAGCTGGCTTGGGTCGACCAACACGGAAGAGCTATCTGGCTTGGGTCGACCAACACGGAAGAGCTGGCTTGGTGCGGGAGTAGGTGCTTGTTGGCCTAGAAATGAAAATTACCGTTGTTGAGGGTGTGGGCGTTGTGCATCTGGCTGCCTACATTGTTTGGATGTGTGGGAACATCCACATTGAAGACTCTCCTCTCCTTTGGCTTGATGTCGACTGGGCGGCGGAAGAGGCCCTTGGAGACATTGTTGTCACACGAGATTACGTGTAACACCTCATATCGCTTAGACACACACATAGCCAGCTGTGGCCAGGCCATACCAGACCAGGCCAGACACGTAACAATCCACATTTACTTCCAGCTATCTTAGCGCATTTACTCAAACGCAACCCGCTGCGGTACCAGCCAAGGCCCCCCTTCCAGGCGTTTCCATTTGAGCCCTTAGTCATACCGACAAGTACCTCAGCACACGGCTTCCCGCGACCTGCCAGTCGGCAGGCGCCCAGAAGTTACCTAGGCCCCCCGCCCTTTGACATGTAGCGAACATTAGCGGCCACGTCGAAAGTGACCTAGGTCATACGAGAGCCCCGATCTCTTTCGCCTCAGACGCCGAACACTTAGGAAAGAGCAGAGACTCCAACAAGTCTCTTTCTCCTAATCTTTCTCGTCCAGGTGAGCTCGGCAAAGTGTAGACCCTCCCGCAATCTCGCTTGCACCTGCTGTTGTCATCCGTCAAATCCAATTGAAAGCCAACAGCGTGCTTTCACTCCAACATAGCAGAGAGTGCTTTCGCCCCAACCTGGCTGATAGTAGATTCATGTAACAACCGCATCAAGGCGGTACCTTGCATCTCGTCTAGCATCCAGCGCTTTAGTTCCTTACACGCGCTTTGCGCTTAGATATCTTTATCCTTCTTTACACGTTGTAACGCTCTTTCTTCTAATCTCTCTCACCGAGAAACTCTGCGGAAGCCCACAAAGCCATGCGTCCCCTACAAGCGCCCCAGAATTGCCACCAACGGAATCCAATCGTCAGGAGACCCTTGCTGCCGCCACTTCGGTCTTCTACCCAGACCCACTACCTTGTCGAACTTCATCCTAATAAGGACGAGTTTCTCTTACGACAACGGTCAGACTCGCAAGCGCCCTCTCCCCGACTCGGCATCATCCCGGCTTCTCTAGGACGTGGGTACAGAATCTTCCAATCACTCTTGGTGACTGGTGCCATTTATTGCGCAGCCTCTGGGCGCCTGAATCATAGGTGGCTGCATTTGCACAGATGGGTAGTCCAATTTTGATGGTGACTGTTTGGAAGTCGTGCACAGCAATGGTTGTAGATCTGAAGTTGTGTTGCATGGCGGCGTTCTCAATGATGTACAAGGGCTGCGGCGGATCTTGCAGCTGTTGAATGTAACCAATGACGGAGGTGCACGCCTCTAGAACTGATGCTCTGGTGCCTTTCAGCGCCAGATTGCCTCCTGCTGGACTGAAGTCCAGGCATTCAGGGCCAGCGATGATGAGCCATTGTGTCTGGTCATTTACTGAAGCAGCCATAAAATGCAGGGGTGTGATTTTTGTCACGTCCTGAGGCAGGGTTGTTAAGGCATGATCACAAGCATAGGACTTGAGAAGGTGAGGATACTGCAGGGAGAGCTCCTTAATGCGGTACTTAGCAGCAATCTGAGCGGCGAATGCAATGTCACTGTACAAGTACTTGTTGACTTGGACACTGTTGCGCAGAGTTACCTCCAATCCTGCACACAATCCACCGCACATTTCATACAAAGTGACACCCTTTTGTGCCATGTATGTGACTGCGGCGGGGCGAGGTGTAGTGCAGATGGTAAGTATGGCTTTAACACCGAAGTAGTTGTCTATAGTCGCCCCGAGCGTGAGCTCTAAGGGTTCGTATATCTGCCCGAGCATGAGCTCCATGGGATTGTGCAGCTGCCCGAGCGTGAGCTCTAGGGGGTTGTGCATCTGCCCAAGCGTGAGCTCCAGGGGCTTGTAGGGGGCATGGGGCACTGATGGGAATGCTGCGTACTGATCGGTGTCTAGATCGATGCGAGCTCCAGTGTTGTCCGCACTTGTGTCTCTGTGAAAGCTGGATAGTGCATCTGCGTTGCTATACTGTGCACGCACTAGGCCTGTGCATGATGTCAAAGTCAAACAATTGCAGCATGCATGCCCATCGTGCGATGGCACCTGTGCAGTTTGCTGAGGAGAAAATGTAGAGTAACGGTTGGTGATCTGTGACCAACGTGAAGTGGAGGCCAAAGACGTACACTCAGAAGATTTTGCAAGCCCAGCAAGCGGCTAGCATCTCTCCCTTGAAGCTGCTGTATTCGGCTTTGTTTTTGTTAAGGCTCCGGCTGGCGCAAGCCACGAGGTATTCATTACCTTCCGAATCAAGCTGGCCGAGCACAGCTCCAAGACCGTGCTTGCTCCAGTCATAGTGGATGCGGGTCCTGACATTGATGTCGAAGCGGCGGAGGACCTTGCCTGGAGTGGTGATGGTGCTCTTGATGGCATCCATGGCAGCTGTGTAGGGCCCCAGGTCCAAGGCACATCTTTCTTGGTCAGGCCATTCAAAGGCCGAGCTGTCGAGCGGTTCAAAGGCTAACCTAATGCACTGCGCAATGGTTGGCTTCTTTTAGCGATTAGATGGCGCGCATAACCTTTCAGTCATAGTAGTTTACACGTAAGACTCAATGGAGTCTAACGTGTGACACGCACACGCTGCTCCTCTTAGAGGTGGCCTATGTCCAAGCTGGCGCCCGGGCAAAGGCTACTCCTCATAGAGGTGGCGCATAATGCGCCCGCATAGTGCGCCCATGTACGACCTCACCACCTCGTCAACGCGTAACATACGCTCAGCTCACGCCGCACCTAACCCCTAACCCCACCAATCACCCCATCCGCCACGATCACAACCAGGTTCACCCTCATCCCCGTCCATGTGTACAACAACGCTCCACCACCAATGTCCATGTCCAACCCCATGTACACACTCACCACCAAATCCACACTCACCAACCACCAATCCACGGCTCACACGCAGGTCCACGCTCAGCACCATGTCCACCCCCACCACGTCCATGCTCACCACCAAATACACGCTCACCACCATGTCCACCCCCACCACGTTCTTGCTCACCACCAAATCCACGCTCACAACTATGTACACGTCCAACCCCATGTACTAGCTCAGCACCAGGTCCACGCTCAGCACCATGTCCACCCCCACCACGTCCATGCTCACCACCAAATACACGCTCACCACAATGTCCACCCCCACCACGTTCTTGCTCACCACCAACTTCCCACGTCACAACATTACACGTCCAACCCATGTACTAGCCTCAGCCCCAGTCCACGCTCAGCACCTTCCACCCCACCAGTCATGCTCACCACCAAATCCACGCTCACCACCATGTCCACCCCCACCACGTTCATGCTCACCACCAAATCCACACTCACCACCATGTCCACCCCCACCATGTTCATGCTGAGCACCAAATCCACGCTCACCACCATGTCCACCCCCACCACGTTCAAGCTCACACCAAAATCCACCATCCCCCCATGTACACCAACACCCCGTCCTTCGAGCCCCCAAATCCAGCTCACACCCTGTCCACCCCCACCACGTTCATGCTCACCACCAAATCCACGCTCACCACCATGTACACCACCACCACGTTCATACTGAGCACCAAATCCACGCTCACCACCATGTCCACCCTCACCCCCACGTTCACGCTCACCACCATGTTCACCCCCACCACGTTTACGCTCACCACCAAGTACACCCTCACCCCCACGTTCACCTCAACCACATGTCACCCCCGCACGTCTATCCACTCACTACATCACCTCAGCACCATGTTCCTACCTCACCACGTCCATGCTCACCACCACAACTACCACCACCCCCATGTCCACCCTCACCCCTACGTTCACGCTCACCCCCATGTCCACCCCCACCACGTTTACGCTCACCACCAAGTACACCCTCACCCCCACGTTCACGCTCACCACAATGTCCACCCCCAGCACGTTCATGCTCACCCCCAAATCCACGCTCAGCACCATGTCCACCCTCACCACGTCCATGCTCACCACCACAACTACCACCACCCCCATTCACCCTCCCCCCTACGTTCAGGCTCACCCCCCATATGTCTCAACCCCATTGTTTCGCTCCAACCAAGTACAACCCTCCCCTCACTTCCGCTCACCACCATGTCCACCCCCAACCCAGTTCTGCTACCAACCAAATCCACGCCTACCACCATGTCCACCCCCACCACGTCCATGCTCACCACCACATCCACCATCACCCCCATCTTCACCCTCACCACCACGTTCACGCACACCACCATGTTCACCCCCACCACGTTTACGCTCACCACCACGCCCTCCCTTACCACCACGTCCATGCTCACCACCACATCCACCATCACCCCCATGTCCACCCTCACCCCCACTTCGTGCTCACCACCATGTTCACCCCCACCACGTTTACGCTCACCACCAAGTCCTCCCTCACCACCACGTCCACGCTTACCATCACGCTCACGCGCACCACCACGCTCACCCCCTTGTCCACGGTCACAACCAGGTTCACCCTCACCCCCACGTCCATGTCCACGCTCACCATTATGTCCATGTCCAACCCCATGTACACGCTCACCACCAAATCCACGCTCACCACCATGTCCACCCTCACCCCCACGTCCATGGCCACGCTCACCATATTGGTCCATTGTCCAACCCATGTACACGTCACACACGCTCCACTCCTTGCCACGCTCCACAAACCAGGTTCACCCTCACCCCCACGTCCATGTCCACGCTCACACTCTGTCCAGTTCCACACCCCATGTCCACCTCACCAACCCCAAATCACGCTACCACATGTCCACCCTCACCCCACGTCAGGCACGCTCAACCACTATGTCATGTCCAAACCCCCTTGACACCCTCACACCAAATCAGCTCACCCCCATGTCCACCCTCACCCCACGGTCCATGGCACGCTCACCACATGTCCAGTCCAACCCCTTGTTCACGCACCACCAGCTCACCCTCTTGTCCACGCTAACAAACCGGTTCCCTCACCCCCACGTCCAGGGCCACGCTCACCACTATGTCCATGTCCAACCCCATGTACAGCTCACACCAAATCCACGTCACCACCATGTCCACCCCCCCCACCACGTTCATTGCTCACCCCCTGTCCACGTCACAACCCGGTTCACCTCACCCCACTCCATTGTCCACGCTCACCACTATGTCCATGTCCAACCCCATGTACACGCTCACCACCAAATCCACGCTCACCACCATGTCCACCCCCACCACGTTCATGCTCACCCCCTTGTCCACGCTCACAACCAGGTTCACCCTCACCCCCACGCCTGTCCACGTCAAGAGCCGGTCGTCGGGCGTGGGTCAGGGATCCGCCGCGACTGTGTCTCTGCTGCTCCCAGCCTCGGCGGGCAGGTGGGTACTGTTCAGACCTGGCGGGGTTGGAGGGCAAGAAGGATGGCAGCCTGTCTTTCCGGTCCCGCTTCGAGGCACGGGGTCTCTTTTCAGCCTGCTCCTGAGGCCAATCCATCACCGTCTTCACGCCTTGGCTGCCGGGGAGGAGACATAACTACTGGGGCCTCGGCCAAGCCCGCTCATGGGTCGGCGTCGCCGTGGGGGACTGGAGGCGCAGAGCGAGCGCCGGGCCACGCTGTCAGCGTGCGCTTAGGCCTTGCCGGGCCGCGGCGGTCTGTCATCGGGGGTAGGACGGTCTTCCCCCCCACGCCCAGGGGATACCGGCGGCGCAGGCCCCGCCCGGGGGCCCGGTGTCTCCCGCCGGTCGGCGGGGCAGAGCGCCGGCACCCGGCTGGGCTGAAGGGAGGGGAGGCAGGATAAGCAAGGAGAGAGTTGAGAGAGGAGACAGGGTCACGTAAAGCAAGCCACGCTCACGCCACGCCCGGCCCCAAGGCCCGCGCGAAGCCCACACCCCACGCCACGCCACGGGCCCCAGGCCCAGGCCCACGCAGACGCCCCCACCCCACGCCACTCCACGCCAGACGCCCCAGGGCCCCAGGGCCCACGCCAGACGGCCACACCCCACTGCCCGGCCACGACGCCCCAGGGCCCCAGGCCCACGCCAGACGCCACACCCCACGCCACGCCACGCCACGCCTCCCCAGGCGCCAGGCCACGCCGAGGACGCCCCACACCCCACGCCCACGCCACACGCCCAGGTCCCACGGCCTCACGCCCGACGCGCGCACGCACCCCACGCCACGCTACGGCACGACGCCCCAGGGCCCGCACGGCCCACTCCAGATCGCCCCACCCCACCCTACGGCCACGACGCCCCAGGCCCCACGGTCCCAGCGACGCCCACACCCCACGCCACGCCACGACGCCCCCAGGCCCCAGTGCCCACGGCCGTAGGACGCCCCAGCACCCCACCCACGCCACGTACGCCCCAGGCCCCACGGCTCACTGCCAGAGCCCCACACCCCAAGCATCCATCTGACTTCCCCGAGGCTCCCGGCCCTACGCCAGACGCCCAGGACTCCACGCCACGCCCGACTCCCCCGGCCCTCACGGCCCACCAGACGGCCCCCTACACTCACCCACGGCCCGTAGAGGCCCCTAGGCCCCACGGCCTGCACGCAGCCGCCTCCACAACCCAGGCCACGCCACGACGGCCCCAGTCCCCAACGCACGCCAGCGCCCACAGCCCACCCATCGCCACGAGTCCCCTAGGCTCCCCCGTGCCTCACGCCAGACGCCCCCCCTCACCCCACGGCCAGCCAGAACGCCCCAGGCCCCACGTGCCTACGCCAGGCGTCCCACATTCCCCACGACTGCACGAACCCCAGTCCCCACGGCCCACTCCAGGAGCGCCCCTCCCCACGCACGCCACGACGCCCCAGGCCCCATCGTGCCTCACGCCAGCCTCCTCCACACCCCACGCCACTCCAAAACGCCCCAGGCCCACGGCCCACGCTCATACCCCCACACTCCCTACTCCCACGCACGATCCCCCCTAGGCCCATCGGCCCTACGCCATACGCCCCACACCCACTTCACTCCACGACTCCCCAGTCCCACGTGCCCATCCATATCCCACACCCCATCACGCCACTCCACTACCCAGTCCCCAATGCCCACTCCATACTACTCACTACCCACTCCATACTCCCCACTCCCTACTCCACTCCCTACTCCATTCCACACCCCACATTCCACTCTCACACTCCACTCCACACTCCACTCCACACCAGGGTACTACATTTTGTCAAATTGGTCAGCGCTTTATAGTGCTAAAAGCGCAAAAACTGTGCGCTGTGCCCACAGGGTGTTGATAAAACTGCACAAAACACACAGTGGGGCTCAAAAAGAGTGTGCGTAATCGCGCTGCCGCACGCGCTTTGTAGTACCCTGCTCCACACTCCACCCTGATGGGTGGTTGGCTCCAGCGCAAGCAAAAGGGCTGGATTCATCAACCTCACGCCTTGCCATAAGGCCTAACATGTATATATGTGTCGGTTCAACACAGTTGATTTTCCAGGTTTTTGCAGATGTGGGCCAGAAACTCAGACAGGAGAATATCGTCATTCCGGGTAATGCGGAATTTGAAATTCAAACCACAGTTGGGCATTTCATCGACAAAAGTGACCTCGTCAAATCGGGACCAGCTCCGAGAGTATGGTTCACCTCATCTTCAAGATAAAAATAAATAAATAAAACCTTCTGGACCCCAATTAATCTGAAGGGGAGCTAAATGACCATAAAACTGACAGTACCACCACCCCAACAAAAAATGATATTGCCTTGCAGTAGATAACACAAGATCAGAAATTGATTTACACAAATCCACCACACCCAAAGATGAACACAAATTAATTCAATCCACAAATTAATTCAATTAATTAACACAAATTAATTCAATTACTTAACACAAATTAATTAACACAATTAATTAAATCCATCACACCCCAAAATTAACACAAATCCCCCACCCACAATTCCAACCACTATTCCAACTAAAATTCCTGCCACAATTCCCCCACAACAATGATCTTACATTGCAGAAGAAGAATGAACAAACGCAAACGGAGACGACCATAAATCCACCTAACCCACAATTACAACCACAATTCCTGACATAATCCCCCCCCCCCCCTCACCCCTCTCCCCCCCAATTCCCTTCTCCCCCCACACACCCCACCCCACCCCCACCACTACTCACCCCCCCTCACCCTAATAAGCTTACCTCGCTAAAGAAGAATCCACAAGCTCATACAGAAACAACCACACATCAGCCACAAATCCACCTGACCCACAATTCCAACCAACAGAATTCCTGCCACAATTCCCCCGCCCCCACAACAACAAGCATACCTTGCTGAAGAAGAATCCACATGCCTCTTTTTGATAAGTGCTTTAGATACAGTGGCCTGAGCATGAGGGCGAGGTAGGGGGTGGGGTGTGGGGGGTGTGGGGGGGGGGGGGGTAGGTGTGTGTGAGGGGGGGGGGGGGGGGGGGGGGGGGGGATCGGTTGCAGGCATGGGGCGCTTGTAGTAGGGGGTAGGGGGTTAAAAATGGGACTGCTAACTAAGTTTACTATTGAAGCATGGAAACCATGCAACCATGGAAACCATGGAGTCCTCATGACCTGGTCGGAATATATTGCACATGAGCTACACAAGACAAATCACTGCAAGAATCACTTTAAATCACTGCTGACAAATCACCTTGCTCGAAACTGGCTTCCAGGGGCTTAGCCCTGTTCTAGGCCTGCGTGTGGCAGTCTTCTTCTTCTCGATCAAATCGTCCAGGGCGCGGTTGACTGGGAGGTCGTTGGCAATCAACGCGGGAGCAGCCCCCCCTGGAGCGGCGGCTCTACTATTCGCACCAACTCCCCCGGCTCCACCTGCACGATTCCTTCCTGCTGGCGCTCTGGGAGCCGGTTTTTGCTTCTCTGGTTTAAAAGTCTTGGCGGTTAAGGCGACTCCCCCGGACGATGCGGGCGGATCCCACTCGAGGATTTTTTGAACCATTGCTGTTGCCTTTCAGTTGATGAGAGTTGCAAGCTGAGCAACGGAAAGCTCGGGCCGAAAATATCACGATTTGCCCCAGACTAGAGGGACTTGCCCCGGCGTTGATCGTAACACCGGTTTGATGATTGATGAGTCAGAGGGGGGTGAGTAATAAGCAGATCAGAGAAGCAGATCGAAGCAGATCGTCATCCTGGCCGGGGGCGGCGGACAAGTAGTGACACATTTTTCGCTTTTGGGAGTCGGGACCTTTCGGCAAGCTTCGCAAGTGCAAGCCAAGTAAACAGGTACAAACTTCCATAATGTGGAAGTTCAAATCCCACATTTAGTGGTGGTTCGATAAGGCTGCGAACTCGCGCGACGTCCAATGAGTGGAGGTTTGTCGCGAATCCGATACGTTGGTCCACAACTGAAACTTCCACACTCTGGACGTTCGCGTTCGTGCCCCCACCCCACCCCGGGGCCCCACCCCACGACGCCCACGACCGTCCCAAAGTTCCACATTCAATCCGGACGTTCGAGCCCCCTCACGACCGTCCTGAACTTCCACAGTCTGGATGTTCGTGCACCTACTCAACCGTCTTGAACTTCCACAATCTGGACGTTCGTGCACCTACTTGACCGTCAATACTTCCAGAACCTGGGAGTTCGGGCTTGGTCTCGTGGCTGGCTCAAGGAGTTGCCTTGAAGCTGCTGCTTTTAGGTGAACCGAAATATTATACCTTTAAACATCCCCTATTCCCCTTCCCCAATCCAAAGCATCCAATGCTTCAAGTATGATGGAAGGCCATGGACACGTCTAGACTCTAGAAACTGTTATGATCCGTGTCATTAATTATTATATACTACCGGTATACGGTACAGTGTGTGGCGAAGAATGGTTCAATGGTTCAACTACCCATGCCCACATTGCATGCATTTAGTGAGCAGCCTCGAACTTAACTGGACCACCCTATTCAAACAAATCAAAAATTGCTTTCTTCCTCCTTCCTTGATCTGCGAATGTATTGTTGATTTAATAAGAGTGGGTTTGAAACATAAATTATATCGCCGAATAATACTAAGACGATGCCGGGTTCAGGATACTTCCAAGCGCACCCGTTTGCGCGCTGGCGCCCTGCCTTTTTGAGCCCCACTGCGTGTATCGCGCAGTTTTTTGCAACCCCCTGTGGGCACAGCAAGCATTTTTTGCGCTTTTTGCACTACAAAGCGCAGTTTTTTTTCAAGTGCGCTCAAGCGCTGGCCAATTTGGTAAATGGAAGTACCATGGCCGGGTTACCGTTATTTGAGCTACAGTTAAACATCGAGGCTGGCTTACAACATGCAATCCCATACCGTACATGCATGCTGGAAACACCCACGAGATATTACAGTACCTCATCTGTTACATTCCGCTGAGCACTAAAAAAGGGCTAATCTGGCAATTCATGGTATGGTGGATTTATAGTAGGATATTCCTCAGATCCTCGAATTCAGCGTTTTCAAATTTTCTGATTTTGACTGTTTTATTAGTCTTTATTAGTTGTACATCTATTTATATGTTTTAACTTGAAACCTTAGTTGTCTAGCTGTAACTTATCACACCCGATCTGTATTGGTAGGATATGGTGGAGAACGGACATTTTTTTGTAGGTAGTCCTGGTGTACTTCCATGGTTGTGTACCAGGGTACTTAAAATGGCCAAATTGGCCAGCGCTTTAGCTCACTTGAAAACAAAAAAACTGCGCTTTGTAGTGCAAAAACGCAGAAATTGCTTGCAGCGTCCACAAGGGGTTGCAAAAAACTGCGCTTAAAGCGCAGAGGGGGGCAAAAAGTCAGCGCTCAAAAGCGCAAAAGCGCGCGCTTTGAATTACCCTGTTGTGTACATGTGTGTGTCGGGGTTGGAACAAAAAAATAATTTGTTCGCGTTTACATTTTCCTGGTAAAGACATGTACTGGCTGGCTCGCTGGCTGGCCTGGCTGGCTGGAGCTCTGTAGCCAAGTTCAAGTTCAAGTGACAAGTTTCTCACAATGACCTGAATAATGGCTTAAAACATCGTCATGAATCCATGACATTATAGCCCCAGTCTCAGAATAAATGGATTTTCATTAGTAAAATTTTGGAGGCCTGGGCACCTCCTGCTGTAACTAGTATATTCTTCCTCACTTTGACATACACAAATATGTTTGTATGTTGTTACATTCCAGGGGTAGGCCAAATAGGCTGAAGGGACTTGCCTAGCCGTTTATACAGATATAAAAAAGAAAAAGCACTGATGAACTGAACCCAAAGCAATCGATTTACTGACGGGGGCCATGAGTTCGTGCTACAGTGCTCATTTATTTCTACAATATAATTCAATTATCATCTCACCTGGGATGCTAATTTAATGAAGGGCGCCTGGAGGCGCGTCCCGAATGAAATGAAATTAATTATGAATGAAATTGATTTTAATTGATTTTGTTTTATTTTATTCATTTAATGTTGTGTTATTTAATTCGATTTTATTCCATTAAATTAAATATAATCAACGTGATTTGAATGCATTTCATTGCTTTATTTTTTATGAATGCTTATCGGATTTAATTTAATTTGATGTAATTGGAGTTCATTGAATCGATTGATGTTTTAGCATTGTTAACTATAAAGTGACGAAAATGGGAGTTCTTAAGGGTTGTTGATTTTTAAGCAGTATTGAACGTTTCTGTAATTTAATGCAATTCATGTATGTAGATTGGCATTATTTTTAAGAATTTGATGCAAGAAAAATGAGACCAGTCAGGTGTCTGGTTGATTTTACGGATTTTGTACAAGGTATTGCATGTTCCGGCCCAGCCCTAACGTACGGTATGTCTCGTCCTCCTGAACGGGTTTTTGGCCAGCGGCAGGTGGCGTGGCTTGTCCCTACCCCCGCCCGGTGGCCCCCGCCCCTGCCCCTGCCCCCGCCAACGGCCCGGGCCCCGGAGGTTATCATCTCATCTGGGATGCTAATTCAATTGTGCTGGTCTTATCGCATTAGTTTAACATTTTATTAAGTATTTCCATCCTTCAAAGGAACCAGGAGTCATGACCAGTTTCATACTGGAATTTGTATCCAGCAATTCAGATAAAATGTGCATCATCTCATAAATAATTAGTATAACAAGTACTCCATGCTGGTCAGTACTATAATCTAAATATTTCACTACGGTAGCTACAGCAATGAGACAATTGGCAGCTACGAGGGCTGTAACTTACTCCGCGATTGGGTGCCCCACAATTTGAATCCCAGGGTTCCACCCTTTCAGTCACTCAATGAGTCACTGACTCTCACTCAAATATTGAGAAAGCGCACAGGGGGACAGATGTTTCTGCGCTTTCTGCACGAGTGGGTGAATCAGTGAAAAGAGGAAAGGGCAGAGGTATTAAAAAAACAGCGCGCTGCGCCCACTGGGGGTGCAAAAAACTGCGTGAATCACGCAGTGGGGCTCAAAAAGGCAGCGCGCCAGCACGCAAAAGCGCGCGCTTGGAAGTACCCTGCTGTGTAGTAGATCCGCCTCCTTTACCACTCCTTTCTTTGGCACCGTGTGTGGCAAGGCACTGCGGCACTCTGACACAGGCATGGCACGGTGATAGCGCGCTGTTGACGGGGGGTGGCATTGTTTATATTCTTGACTGTGTAGTAGATCCGCCTGCTTTACCAGCACTCTTGCAGCCAGGGTACTTCAAATGGCCAAATTGGCCAGCGCTTTAGCGCACTCGAGAACAAAAAAACTGCACTTTGTAGTGCAAAAAGCGCAAGAATTGCTTGTTGCGCCCTCAGGGGGTTGCAAAAAAAAAGCGCTTAAAGCGCAGAGGGGGTCAAAAAGTTAGCGCTCAAAAGCGCGCGCTTTGAATTACCCATCTTGCAGCACGTTACATGAAGGAGTCCCTGCGGCCTGAAGGGTGGCAGTGGTGGCACCTACTATAGTACTATGTCTGCCATGGTGACTTTCCTCAGCTGCAGCGCACGGGAGGGTCCAGGCGTTTTTAATAGTAGATCCTAGGGTTGCCAATTGCGGCTACGCATCATCTATGTACCAACTAACCATGGCAACACACAATATATGTGGGTGCCAGCTGAAGCAACACAAAACAGTATAGAGGTGTACTTCAACAAATGTTGGGTGTTTGCCAATCTACTACATCTAATATTATCATGGAAGAGCTGGGTAGACCCACGTTGTGTTTTGCTTGGCTTAAACAAGCTTTGCTCTTGTGGAACAAGACCATACATAAAGAACCTGAGGATCTCATTAGAATGGCCCTTGAGGAATCTTTTGACTCCAACACTGGCTGGGTTCATGGCTTACGTTGTGCTCTCCACAAGCTAGGATCCAGTAAAAACCTCAACATTTTGGAGGCTGTCGATGTCGAAGGTATTGTGTCTGAAGTTTTTGAGTCATGGAGGTTTTAAGTACCCAAGTGACACCAATGCAGTTAGAGACATCCCTGATGAGAGAAGGGTTGGCTTTAAACGCCTCCGATACCAAAAATGGTTCGCAGCCAACGGCAATGATGAGAATGGCTTGATTCCCTTTACATCCGCTTTACATAAGCAGGATCAGATTCGTTCTATAGCACAGTTTAGAATGGGTTCCCATTGGCTGAACACAGAAAGAATGAGGGTGGTGGATAGAGCACACATCCCTCGCTCAATGAGACACTGTCAAATGTGTGGGCTCCAAAAACCTGAGAATGAAATGCATATGTTTGAGTGCCCTTTTTATAATGATATTCGCCTTCGCTACCAGAAGCTGTTGACAGATATTTATAGGCATGTCCATGAGGATACCGAATTAACCGTAT
Source organism: Chlamydomonas sp. ICE-L (assembly GCA_013435795.1). NCBI lineage: Eukaryota > Viridiplantae > Chlorophyta > Chlorophyceae > Chlamydomonadales > Chlamydomonadaceae > Chlamydomonas > Chlamydomonas sp. ICE-L. Next base: position 796,206 of record JACBWV010000394.1, on the reverse strand, counting down.
GGAATGTGGAATTCTGCGATTCCATATTCAGAATTAAGGGCGCCTGGAGGCGCGTCCCGAATGAAATGATTCGGATCCTTAATTCAATGTATTTTAATGAATTTAATTGTATTTAATGTGGTGTGATTTTAATTCGATTTATTCCTTTCCATTTAATTTAATTAACGTGATTTGAATGCATGGAATTGCTTTAAATTCTATCAAGGATTTGATGCAAGAAAAATGAGGCCAATCACGGCAATCAGCTGTCTGGTTGATTCTACGGAATTTGTACAAGGTATTGCATGTTTCGGCCCAGCCCAGGCGTGAACGGTATGTCCCGTCCTCCTGAACGGGATTTTGGCCAGCGGCAGGTGGCGTGGCTTGCCCCTGCCCCCGCCACTGCCCCTGCCGGGTGGCCCCCGCCCGGTGGCCACCGCCCCTGCCCCACGCACGGCCCTGGGGTGGGGTCCGTGGGCTAGTTATAACATAAGTGCCCTAGGGGAATGTTTCGTCCATTGTGATGCTTACATGTTTCGCCTCCAATTTTTGACGACTATTCTGTTCCCAAACCTATGTGTGCGCACATGTTTAAGAGGCTCAAATTTGAAATGTTTGCTTAACGCACCCTGGAATCAAATTGTTAACCGTTAATTGTTGCGAATTTGGCCCGAGCTGAGCTCCTTTTCGTGAATTGCGATGCTCATATATGCATTGGTCAGAATTTGTCCGGTTAAAATAAGTCTTATATTTCATCTAAAATATAGAATGTTCAACCTTGTTGATGTTTTTCATAAAACCTGAAAATTTGGTTTGTGACACACGGATGAACGAACGAACGGACATTTTAATGGGTCTTCCACATTCAGAACCTGTATGAATGGAAATGGCTTTTTTTCTTCTTGCGACTTCTCATTTGTTAGCTTCTTACCTCCGCCACTGTAAGTGGTTGAGATCTGGGTCCTGCTCTAGGGTGTTTAATACCTACGCCACCAAAACGGTGGTTGGGAGTTTGGTTTGTTTGTCCTCGAACCCCCCCTGATGTAATGGGGTTTTTTACTTTGTGGGTGCTTTTTCTTTTTGTTTAAAGCACAGAGTCTCATACCCCCTCGCGGTGTCAAGTAGACTTTAACATGTAATGTAATGTATATAGCATGAGAGCGAGGGGGGGGGCAAGAAAAAATATTGCTTACCCAATGTTCGATAAGGATAGAGAAGCGCAAGCAATGGTCGATGCAAAAAAATCATGTCGATACACCCACAGGCAGCCAAGATAGAGAGAGGGGGGGGGGGGGGGGAGGGGGTCCGACCGTTTTCCCAACTTTATTTGTACTTCGTGTAACTTTCTTGCCAGTGCGATTTTTTGAGCGGTAAGTGCACCATCGTGAAGGGATCGACGAGACGAGTTCAAATCTGCAACCGTTAGTCTATTGCACCCAGTGTGTAATTGGTGGGTGCCCTGGAAGGCACATCCAGGCTGGACGCCACCTACACCCTGGCACCCAGTGTCGCACGAGCGGCAGTTAGGCTGGAAAACGTGCGTTAGTATGTGTGTTCTGAATTCTGGTCCCTGACGAGGTTCCTAAGTCAGCCTGGGATCTAGGCCCCCCCCCCCCCCCCCCCCCCCCCCCCCCCCCCACACACACACACCACCGCCACCACACAAGCACACCCTCCTCCCCCCACACACCATCACCCCCACCACACATGAGCAGACCCCCAGGCTCCAGAATACAATGAGTCAATTAAACCATGATAATGATGATGATAATGATAGATAGACAGATAAATAACGCTTTCAGTCCTTTTCATACCTGGGCGATCTCCTTCAAGGGCGCGGACTACTGCGCCACCCAAGAAAGTTGTAAAAATACTCAAAACTGAATAACTTTGTCCAAACTTCTTTTTTATGGTTGGAAATGCCTTGACGTGATGATGCTCACCCCTCTTTTACTTTGTTATACTGTCCGGGTGTCCAGGTATGAAACCTCGGGGGGTGGGGGGTGGGGGGTGGGGGTAGGTGGTCAGGGGTGAAAAAAACAATTTCCGAACATGTGGTCTTCAAACTTTATCCCTACCCCCCCTCGCATGAGAGTGACACAGTTTGAAAAGTGTCAACACAACAAATATAGAGTACCAAAATGGCAACATACAATATATGTGAGTGCCAACATGGGCGACACAAAACATAATACTAAATGAGAGTGGACTGAGAGCAGCCAGCAGCACCTACGTTTCATTTATGAGAGTACAGACATTGACGATACTATAGGTAATGTAGGTAAGTGCTAACAGGGGTAATATGACACATGATACAACATGACAGTGGCAAGAGTGTCAACACAACACATACGAGAGTACCAACAGTTTCAATATCACATAGGGACCGGCAGCCCAGCAAGTTTCGAGTAACGAATTTCGGTGATTCCGACACCAGCCGGCAGCCCAGCAAGTTTCGAGTAACGAATTTCGGTGATTCCGACACCAGCCGGCAGCCCAGCAAGTTTCGAGTACCGAATTTCGTTTCTGTGATTCCGACACCAGCCGGCAGCACGGTTACGCTTTCATTTGGCCTTGGAAGAGTGGGGCCGGTAGTGGGTCGCTATCAAGTTTCGGCTGCCCCCACTCCCCTACATACGCGGGAGCAAATCTATATCTGCGCTAACTCATGCAGGTAGAATGGCTGGAATGGCTGGACAAGTGGGTATTGGTGCTTAAGGATTCTGGCAAGGGGGGGGGGGGGGGGGGGGGGGGGGGGGGGGGGGGGGGGGGTCAGGAAATACGCTGCCGCACCTCATCTTCACTATAAATAGAGCTTATCCTCATTATCTGATTACAATTTTATTTTACCCCAAATAAAGTCGAACAGGAACTTGGAGGTCTCCAAAGTTTTGTTAACCCAAATCTTCACGATAAATCACGTTTGGGCAGCCCCATGAAAGACCCTGCATTCCGGACCGATGTTCCCTACCGCCGTAAGACAGGGCTCCCTTAATACCACGCCCAACAAGGCGTTATCATTACTTCAACACAACGCATATGAGAGTATCAACTGTTTCAACATGACAAAAGGACCGGTATACCGGACCAGACCGACATGCCGGACATAGGGACATACCAGGGTTTAAGGTTTATGGTTAAGGACAGACCAGACCGAACTGACTGACGGACAGACCAGACTGAACTGGACCAACTGACATACCGGACACAAGGACCCACATACCGGCAGTTTCATACCAGACCGGACCAGACCGGCAGTCCGGTCCGGTCCGGTTTCATACAAGACCGACAGCTTCATACCGGCAATATGTCGGTCCGGTTTCATACCGGACCGGCAGTTTCATACCGGACACAAGGACCCACATACCGGCAGTTTCAACATGACAAGGAAGAGATAAGGACCAGAAAGTCATTGTTAGCTTGTCGTCTGACGGGTTGGTGGGTGGGTGCGTGAATCTAATGTTAGAAGGGTGGTTGTGTGATATAATGGTTGGTGGGTGGGTGGGTTAGTGGGTGGGTGAATCTAATGTTAGAAGGGTGGGTGTGTGATATAATGGTTGGTGGGTGGTTGGGTGGGTGAATCTGATGGTGGGGAAATGGACAGGTGATATGATGGTGGTTGGGAGGGTGGGTGGGTGAATCTCATGGTTTCTGTAACATGGGCAAGCGAGCATGGTCTGGAGCGGGGTGGTCCATGAACCCTTGATTGCATTCATGCAAAAGCTTGGTCTAGAGGGGGGTGGCCCATGGACGCTTGATTGCATTCATGCAAAAGCTTGGTCTAAAGGGGGGTGGCCCATGGACGCTTGATTGCATTCATGCAAAAGCTTGGTCTAAAGGGGGGTGGCCCATGGACGCTTGATTGCATTCATGCAAAAGCATGGTTAGGAGGTTGGGGTTCTTGGGCCCTTGATTGCATTCATGCAAAAGCTTGGTCTGGAGCGGGGTGGTCCGTAAACCCTTGATTGCATTCATGCAACAGCTTGGTCTACAGGGGGGTGTCCCATGGACCCTTGATTGCATTCATGCAAAAGCATAATTAGGAGGTTGGGGTTCTTGGACACTTGAATGCATTCATGCAAAAGCTTGGTCTGGGAAGGGTGGCCGATGCCACCATAGGTGCCCTCATGCAAAAGCATGGTCTGGAGGGTGGGGGTCCATGGAGCCTTGATTGCTTTCGTGCAAAAGCATGGTCAGGGAGGTGGGGGTCCATGTATCCTTGCATGCATTCATGCAAAAGCATGTTCTAGAGAGGGTGGCCGATGCCACCATAGGAGCCCTCATGCAGAAGGATGGTCTGGAGCGGGTGGACTATGGACCCTAGATTGCATGCAAAAGCATGGTCAGGAGGGTTGGAGTTATTGTACCCAAGATTGCTTTCGTGCAAAAGCTTGGTCTAGGGGGGGGGGGGGGGGGGGGGGTCCATGGCATCATAGGTGCCCTCATGCAAAAGTATGGTCTGGAGCGGGGTGGTCCATGGCCCCCTGGCCCAGGCTGCACACGCATGGTCTGGAGCGGGGTGGTCTATGGCGTCTTAGCTGTAGTCATTCAAAAACATGGTCTTGATCGGGGTGATTAATTGCCGCATGGCTGCACATGCATGGATGGTCTGGAGCAGGGTGGTCCATGGCGCCCTGGCTGCATAAGCGTGGTCATGAGGGGAGTACTATATGGCGCCTTAGCTGTAGTCATACAATAGCATGGTCTGGAGCAGGGCGGTTGATGGCCGCATGGCTGCACGTGCATGGATGGTATGGAGCAGAGTGGTCGATGGCGCCTTAGCTGTAGTAATTCAAAAGCATGGTCTAGATCGGGGTGGTCTATGACCCACTGGCTGCATTAGCCTGGTCAGGAGGGGGTGGTATATGGTGCCTTAGATGTAGCCATTCACAAGCATGGTCTTGATCGAAGCGGTCGATGGCCGCATGGCTGCACGTGCATGGATGGTCTGGAGCAAGGTGGTCCATGGCGCCCAGGTTGGATAAGCAAGGTCTGGAACAGGGTGGTCCATGGCCCCCTGGCTGCATAAGTATGGTCTGGAACAGGGTGGTCCATGGCGCCCAGGTTGGATAAGCAAGGTCTGGATCTGGGTGGTCCATGGCCCCCTGGCTGCAAAAGCATGGTCTGGAACAGGGTGGTCCATGGCCCCCTGGCTGCATAAGTATGGTCTGGAACAGGGTGGTCCATGGCCCCCTGGCTGCATAAGTATGGTCTGGAACAGGGTGGTCCATGGCCCCCTGGCTGCATAAGTATGGTCTGGAACAGGGTGGTCCATGGCCCCCTGGCTGCCTAAGTATGGTCTGGAACAGGGTGGTCCATGGCCCCTGGCTGCATAAGTATGGTCTGGAACAGGGTGGTCCATGGCCCCCTGGCTGCATAAGTATGGTCTGGAACAGGGTGGTCCATGGCCCCCTGGCTGCATAAGTATGGTCTGGAACAGGGTGGTCCATGGCGCCCGAGTTGGATAAGCAAGGTCTGGACCTGGGTGGTCCATGGCCCCCTAGCTGTAAAAGGATAGCCATGAGCAGGGTGGTCTTTGGCGCCTTAGCTGTAGTAATTCAAAATCATGGTCTTGGTCGGGGCGGTCCATGGCCCCCTGGCTGCAGAAGCATGGAAATGAGCGGGGTGGTCTATGGCGCCTTAGCTGTAGTCATTCAAAATCATGGTCTGGAGTAGGGTGGTCCATGGGGCCATGGCTGCATAAGCCTGGTCAGGAGCAGGGTTGTCCATGGCGCCTTAGCTGTAGTCATTTAATAGCATGGTCTTGGCCGGGGCGGTCCATGGCCCCCTGGCTGCAGAAGCATGGTTATCAGCAGGGTGGTCCAGGGCGCCTTAGCTGTAGTCATTCAAAAGCATGGTCTTGGTCGGGGCGGTCCATGCCCCCCTGGCTGCAGAAACATGGAAATGAGCGGGTTGGTCTATGGCGCCTTAGCTGCAGTCATTCATGAGCATGGTCTTGAGCAGTGTTGTCCATGGGCACCTGGTTGCATAAGCATGGTCTGGAGCTGGGTGGTCTATGGCGCCTTATATGTAGTCATTCAAAAGCATGGTCTGGAGTAGGGTGGTACATGGGGCCATGGCTGCATAAGCCTGGTCAGGAGCGGGGTGGTCCATGGCACCTTAGCTGTAGTCATTCAAAAGCATGGTCTTGGTAGGGGCGGTCCATGACCCCCAGGCTAGATCACGCAATGGTTCGTGAGTAACTATCAGCGGGGTGGTCCTGGCACCTAAGCTACAGCTTGTAGTACATTCATAATAGCATTTGTCTTGGTAGGGGCAGTCCATGACCTCACGTGCTAAGACAGACAGCAATAGGTTAAATTCACGGTGAGTGGTTGCATTTTGGCGCCTTTAAAGAGCTGTCGTCAGTTTTCAACAACGCCATGGTCTTCGGTCTGACGGGCGGTCCAGGCACCCAGGCTGCATAAGCATGTTTACTCACAGCCGGGTGTCTGAGTTGCGGAGCCCCCAAGAGCTGTAGTTCTGTTCAACGCAATGGTCATGGGCCGGGGAAGGCAGTCAGACGGCAAGTTCCCTTAGGCTGCTGTGCCATGGTGTTATCCAGCAGGCGTGTCTATGGCCCCCATAGCTTGGTTTCATTCAAAAGCATGGTCTTGGTAGGGGCGGTCCATGGCACCCTGGCTGCAGAAGCATGGTTATCAGCAGGGTGGTCTATGGCCCCAAAGCTGTAGTCATTCAAAAGCATGGTCTTGGTCGGGGCAAGTCCACGGCACCCTAGCTGCAGAAGCATGGTTATCAGCAGGGTTGTCTATGGCCCCATAGCTGTAGTCATTCAAAAGCATGGTCTTGAGTGGCTGGTCCCATGGCACCCTGCTGCCATAACCAGTTGGTTATCAGCAGGGTGGTGGCCATAAGTGGCCCCATATCTGTAGTCAGTCCAAAGCATGTCTTGGTTACCGGGGGCGGTTCCATTGAGCCACGTAACGACTAGCAGAAGCACTCGATCGATTCAGCCATGTGGTCTATGGCCCCATAGCTGTAGTCATTCAAAAGCATGGTCCCTTGCTCTGGCGGGGGCGGTCCACGGCACCCTAGCTGCAGAAGCATGGTTATCAGCAGGGTGGTCTATGGCGCCTTAGCTGTAGTCATTCAAAAGCATGGTCTTGGTAGGGGCGGTCCATGACCCCCAGGCTAGAGAAGCATGGTTATCAGCAGGGTGGTCTATGGCCCCATAGAGGTAGTCATTCAAAAGCATGGTCTTGGTCGGGGCGGTCCACGGCACCCTGGCTTCAGAAGCATGGTTATCAGCAGGGTGGTCTATGGCCCCATAGCTGTAGTCATTCAAAAGCATGGACTTGGTAGGGGCAGTCCACGGCACCCTGGCTGCAGAAGCATGGTTATCAGCAGGGTGGTCTATGGCTCCATAGCTGTAGTCATTCAAAAGCATGGTCTTGGTCGGGGCGGTCCACCGTATCCTGGCTGCAGAAGCATGGTTATCAGCAGGGTGGTCTATGGTTCCATAGATGTAGTCATTCAAAAGCATGGTCTAGGTCGGGGCGGTCCATGGCCCCCAGGCTGCAAAAGGATGGCCTGGAGCGGGGTGGTCTATGGAGCCTTAGCTGTAGTCATTTAAAAGCATGGTCTTGATCGGGGCGGTCCATTCCCCCCTGGTTGCATAAGGCTTGTCAGGAGGGGGGTGGTCCATGGCCCCCTGGCTGCATACGCAGGGTCTGGAGCAGGGTGGTCCATAGCCCCCTTGCTGCATAAGCAGGGTCTGGAGCTGGGTGGTCCATTGCGCTATGGCTGTAAATGCTCTGTCCGGAGCTGGGTGGTGCATAGCCTCCTAGCTGAAGGAGCATGGTCTGGAGCCGGGTGACCCATGGGTGCATATGCATGGTCAGGAGAGGGGTGGCCCATGGTGGGGTGGTCTATGGTGGGGTGGCCCATGGCGCCATGGCTGTATACGCACGGTCTGGAGCGGGTTGTCCCATGACCCCCTAGATGCATACACATTGTCTGGGGCTGGGCTACCCATGGGTGCATTAGCATGGTTGGGAGCAGGTTGTCCCATGGGTCCATAAGCATGGTCAGGGGCGGGGATACCAATGGTGGGGTGGTCCATGGCGGGGTGGCCCATAGCACCTTGGGTGCAGTCATTACAAAGCATGGCTTGGAGAGGGTGGTCTTTGGCGACCCATGGGTTGATGAACATGGTACGGAGCTGGGTGGCCCATGGTGGGTGGTCCATGGTTCCCTGGTTGCAGTCATTCAAAAGCATGGTCTTGGAGAGGGTGATCTTTGGTGCCTTGGGTGCAGGAGCATGGTCTGGAACTGGGTGGCTCATAGCAGGGTGGTCCATGGCACCTTGGCTGCAGTCATTCAAAAGCATGGCTTGGAGATAGAGGGCGGTCGATGGCTGCATGGTTGCATACGCACGGTCAGAAGCCTGGTGGCTCAGTCATTGGTTCCTTGGCATGGTTCCTTGGCTGCAGTCATTCAAAAGCATGGCTTGGAGAGGGTGGTCTTTGGTGCAATGGGTGCAGGAGCATGGTCTGCTCCTTGAAGGTGCCGGGTTCGAATCCCCACGGGTGTGCCTAAGTGTTTGCGGTCGCTGTCAACCGCCATGGTAGCTTTGTCCATGTAAAGTAGCAGCCCGTTCCCTACCGCTGTAAGACAAGGCTCCCTTAAAACCACGCCCCACCAGGCGTTATCATTACTTTTCAGCTAGTGCACCTGAAAGCTGACATGACGGACATTCGAATGTAGCTGTAAGCTTTGGGCTTGACCTAGTGGATGGCTTATGGAGTTGGCTGACTGATTCCATGCGTGGCTCCCTTGGGGCTGAGATAGCGTCTGTGGCAGAAAGTGTGGTAGTGCATCTGAAAGCTGACATGACGGACATTTGAATGCAGCTGAAAGCTTTGGGCTTCACCTAGTGGATGGCTAATGGAGTTGGCTGACTGATTGCATGCGTGGCTCCCTCGGGGCTGAGACAGCGTCTGGCAAAAAATTCACTAGTGCATCTGAAAGCTGACATGACGGAAATTTGAATGCAGCTGACAACTTTGGGCTTGACCTAGTGGATGGAGCTAATGGAGTCGGTTGAAATATACCATGCGTGGCTCCCTCGGGGCTGAGACAGCGTCTGTGGCAGAAGTTAGCTAGTGCATCTGAAAGCTGACATGACGAACATTTGAATGCAGCTGAAAGCTTTGGGCTTCACCTAGTGGATGGCTAATGGATTTGGCTGACTGATTCCATGCGTGGCTCCCTCGGGGCTGAGACAGCGTCTGGCAGAAAGTTCGCTAGTGCATCTGAAAGCTGACATGACGGAAATTTGAATGCAGCTGACAGCTTTGGGCTTGACCTAGTGGATGGAGCTAATGGAGTTGGTTGAAATATACCATGCGTGGCTCCCTCAGGGCTGAGACAGCGTCTGTGGCAGAAGTTAGCTAGTGCATCTGAAAGCTGACATGACGAACATTCAAATGCAGCTGAACGCTTTGAGCTTGACCTAGTGGATGGCTAATGGAGTTGGCTGACTGATTGCATGCGTGGCTCCCTCGGGGCTGAGACCTTGCTGTGGCAGAAAGTGTGGTAGTGCATCTGAAAGCTGACATGACGGACAAAAAGGTAATGATAACGCCTGGTGGGGCGTGGTGTTAAGGGAGCCCATCGTACACGGGTGGGGAGCGGTCTCCTACCTCAACTGGACAAGCTATCATCGCGTTTGACGACGACCTGCAACGCCAAGAGCGACCGAAGGGGGAGTCGAACCCTTGACTCTTCATCCTCAAGCTATTCGGTCTACCACTAGACCATTGCATATCACTGAAAGGGACTACATGACGGACATTCAAATGCAGCTGAACGCTTTGGGCTTGACCCAGTGGATGGCTAATTTAGTTGGTTGAAAGATACCATGTGTTGCAGGCAATTCAAGTGGGCTGTAATTGTACCCACTTGCAGCCACACGTGGGTGGGACGAAGAGGAGGAGGGGCTTCTATGAAGCACCTAACCCTGGACATGGCCTTGGCTGAACCGAAGGAGGGGAAATTGGCTGGGCTCCATGCTCTGCGCTGCTTTCCTAGCCTTAGACTTGTGAAATCGCGCAGTGTGAGTGGGGCGGGGAGGAGGAGGGGCTTCTATGGAGCACCCAAAACTGGCCATGGCTTTGGCTGAACCCGCCTTCGACCTCTGAAATCGCCTTCGGCCTCTGAAAACCGATGGCCTTGGCAGAACCCGCCTTTGACCTGTGAAATCCGATGGCCTCGGCAGAACCTGCCTTCGACCTCTGAAATCGCGCAGCGTGGGTGGGGCGGGGAGGAGGAGGGGCTTCTATGGAGCACCCAACACTGGCCATGGCCTTGCCTGAACCCGAGAAGGAGAAACTGGCTGGGTTCCATTATCGACTCTGCTTTCCTAGCCTTTGTTCTCAGAAATAGCGCCGCGTGGGTGGGTGGGGTGGGGAGGAGCTTATGTAGAGCACACAATCCTGGCCATGCCCCTAGCATAACACGAGTGGTTGGGGACTGGCTAGGTTACATGCTTGGTGCTGCTTTCCTAGCCTTCATCCTCAGAAACTGCCAAGCGTGGGCGTGGCAGGGAGGGGGACAGGCTTCTAGGAAGCACCAGACCCTGCCCATTGCTTCACCCTAGCCGGGGGACTGGCTGGGTTACTAGCTGGGCGCTGCTTTCATATCCGTCGACTTGTGGTACCGGCAAGTGTCGGTGGGTTGGGGAGGGGGAAGGGCTTATATGGATGAAGCACGGGAACCTGGTCCTGGCCCTAGATTGGCACCAGCTGGGGAACTGGCTGGGTTACATGCTGGGCGCTGCTTTCCTAGCCTTCATCCTCAGAAACTGACAAGCGTGGGCGTGGCAGGGAGGGGGAGAGGCTTCTAGGAAGCACCAGACCCTGGCCATTGCTTCACCCTAGACGGGGGACTGGCTGGGTTACTAGCTGGGCGCTGCTTTCCTAGCCTTCATCCTCAGAAACCAGCAAGCGTGGGTGGGGCGGGGAGGGAGTGGAGCTGCTAAGCAGTACCCAATCCTGGCTATGGCATGGGTGGGGACTGAGAAACGGCCCGCTCATCCCCACTGAGCTCCCCACCCTCCCACTCTGGCGCATCCGCCATCAGGACGAAGCTCACCTGCTCCAGTTTGCAGGTGTAGGAACCATCTTCCTCGGGGCTTTCTATCTCTCATCCTGAGAAACGGCCCGCTCATCTCCACTGAGCACCCCGCCCTCCCACTCTGGCGCATCCGCCATCGGGACGAAGCTCACCTGCTCCAGTTCTCGGGGGTAGGGATCTTCTTCCGCTGGGTCCCCTTCCACCCCGGAGGAGTCCGCCTCATCTGTTCCTGTGAACGGGCTCCTGCTCCTGCTCCTGCTAGAGCTCTTGGATGAGGAGGGTGTGCCGGAGACTATGGAGTTCGGACTGCGGCTGCGGCTGCGGCTGCGGTCGTTGTATCCCGCAGCCACATGGCCCCGCGGGGAGTGGGAGGGGCTCCTGTATGGTTGATGGTGCGCTGGCCCGGGCGAGTCCCTAGAGGGTGGACCAGCAGGGTTGCGTCCTCGGCGCTGCTCATCGCGGGGAGGTCGGTCATTGTAGCGATGACGTGCTGGCCCAGGCTGCTCCCCATAGAGCTGGCGCCCACCCCCACGCCCAGGCCCAGGACTCTCACGCCTATTACGTTCCTCACCCGCACGTCGAGGTTGGAGAAGCTCGTGTCCATCACGTCCCCCGCCTCCGCGTTCACGTGCATGATTGGCGGGAGGATTGGCTGCCTCCTCCCTTCTGTGGTAAGCAGCCTGCCTGCCACTAGCTCGATCGTCCCTCCCATCAACATCTCTCTCCCTCTTTCGGGCTTGCAACTCAGGCCTCATGCGTCTGTCAGATTCTGGGAGAGCGTACCCATTGCCTCCGAGAGGCTGAGGTTCAGACCTCATGCGCTGGTCTGCTGGTGGTATGGCGTACCCATCGCCGCCTCTAGGCTGAGGTTCAGACCTCATGCGCTGTTCGGCTGGTGGTATGGCATACCCATCGCCGCCTCTAGGCTGAGGTTCAGACCTCATGTGCTGTTCGGCTGGTGGTATGGCGTACCCATCGCCGCCTCTGGGCTGCGGTTCAGACCTCACGCGCCGTTCAGACTGTTGCAAAGCGTACCCACCCCCTCCTCTTGGTTGTGGTTCAAGCTCTATGCGTCTGTCAGGCTCCGGTTCTCGTCGGTACGCTCGAGCGGGCTCAGGCTCGTGGCCACGCCGCATGTGGTCATCAGCTCTGGGAATGCTCCGCTCAGTAACTTGCTCCCTTTCAGGCCTGAGCTCGTGGCCATGCCGCCTGTCGTTGCCGGCTCTGGGTAAGTTCTCAATGAAGCGCTCCTGTGCAGCCCTGGGCTCGTGGCCACGCCGCCTGTCATCTCCAGGCCTGGCGATGCCTCTATCTACAGATCGCCTAGGTTCAGGCGCCTGGCGACGCGGCCTGTCGTCGACCTCCCTGGGGATTACCCGCTCGGCATATCGTCCATGTTCCAGCTTGTACTCACGCGGCCTGTCGTCAACTGCTCTGGCGACACCCCTCTCAACGGATCGTCCACGTCCAGCCTCATAGCGACGCGACCTATCGTCAACCTCCCTGGAGATGGGCCGTTCAGCGTATCGGTCCCTGTCAGGCTGGTAGCCACGCCCTCTGTCCTCACCAGCTGTGGGCCTATGCCGATCTTCATCGCCATAGGGGCTAGCTGGGCGTCGGCCACGCCTGGTCCTTTCATCCACCCCTCTGGACCTTTCATCCGAGCGTCGACGCGCGGGTTCAGGGCTCCGCCCTCGGCTGCTTCTCCTTGCCCTCCTACGAGCAGGTGAGTCATCCTCATACCCTGCTGCAGTAGGGCGCCGGATGATAGCCCCCTCTAGCTCCCGGTCCCGCTTCGAGGCACGGGGCCTCTCCTTAGCCTGCTCCGGGCTGTCAGAAGGCTCCTCCTTTGCAGCCTTGCGCTGCGGGTAGCTGAGGTGTGCTGCTGCGGCAGCTGGTGCAGTGATCGGGTGAGGGAGGCTGGGGGGGGTGAGCAGGTGGGGGGGATAGCCTTGTGGGTGGATGGGCATCCCCGGGATAGCCATGCCAGGGGGGAACATGCCAGGGTGGTTGGGCGGAAATAAGGGGGGCCCAGCATATGGGTCCCCCTGCCAGTGGCGAACCATGGGGCCTTGATGTGGGTCGTAGCCCTGGTGGGGGTCCAGGTCCTCCTCGTTGTCGTATTCTTCTTCTTCGGACTCATCGTCCAGCTCTTGAGGCAGCACATAGCCCGGAGGTAGGATGACCTTGCGGCCGTTCACATTCACGGAAATCTCTCCAGTCTCCTTGTCAATTATTCCTTGGAGGTTTCCGTCCCAAGTGGTTGGCCCACGCACGGGGCCCCCCTTGGTACGCGCCCTCCCTGGAGCCTCCCGGTTTTGGCCGGAGCTCCTGCCAGCAGGGCGGTTGGTAACTGAAGCAGGCCTGGTGGTCCTGTTTGGCGTGGTCCTGTTTGGGACAGCCCCACGTCCAGGTCGGCCTTTGACCTGCCTGAAGGGGGTAGGAAAGCACATGTGTCAGTTTTATACAGAGTATTCCAACACCAATTGGAAGTTGGGCTCAGAGCAATCGAACAGGCTGCCCCCCTCGACCTAACGCCTCGCCATTAGGCAGAACAAGTATTTTATTACTATAATTCATATTCATTATTATTTATTTATTGGTACGAGTTCAACACCTACAACTTACAAATATATTTATTAGCTCTTTATTAGCTCTTTATTAGCTCTTTGCTAGCTCTTTATTAGCTCTTTATTAGCTCTTTGCTAGCTCTTTATTAGCTGTTTATTAGCTCTTTATGAGCTATATATTAGCTCTTTATTAGCTATTAATTAGCTCTTTATTAGCTCTTTGCTAGCTCTTTATTAGCTGTTTATTAGCTCTTCATTAGCTCTTTGCAAGCTCTCTATTAGCTCTTTATTAGCTCTTTATTAGCTCTTTATTAGGTCTTCATTAGCTCTTTGCTAGCTCTTTGTTAGCTCTTCATTAGCTCTTTGCTAGCTCTCTATTAGCTCTTTATTAGCTCTTTATTAGCTCTTTATTAGGTCTTCATTAGCTCTTTGCTAGCTCTTTGCTAGCTCTTCATTAGCTCTTTGCTAGCTCTTTATTAGCTCTTTATTAGCTCTTGATCAGCTCTTAAAGTATGTATTGAATAGGAGAACCATGGATTGTCCGTCTGTTTGCCAATAAGGGCCAGAAACCTGGTTGGAGTTAGCTAGTCTGGGGGTAGCCAGTCCGGGGGTGGGAGTTCAGGGGTTTATGGTTAAGAGAGTTTAGGGTTAAGGGTTATCCGGTCACCCACGGAGTGCCTGCCCCAGAAGAGCTTCCCACTACCCATAAACCTTGACATAATCAAAACAGAATGCAGGTAAACAGGATTTTTGAGAGACCCCCCTAGCACCCTGGTAGTAGACCCTACCTCTGTAACAACCACAAATCCACCACACCCACAATCCCGACCACAATTCCTACCACACCTCCTCTGCCCCCGCAACAATAACCTTAACTTGCAGAAGAACAAACCACACACTCATGCAGAGACAACCCCAAATCCACCACACCCACAATCCCAACCACAATTTGAACCACAATTCCACCACACCCACACCATGTATGTATGTTACAGTCCAGGGGTAGGCCAAACAGGCTTAAGGGACTTGCCCAACCGTATAGGAAGGGCTTTCTCATAAAGAGACGAACACAAATCCACCACACCCACAATTTTAACCACAATTCCACCACACCCACACCAATGATATTGCCTTGCAGAAGAAGAATGCACATGCCCATAAAGAGACAACCACAAATCAATCACACCCACAATTTCAACCACAATTCCACCACACCCACACCAATGATCTTGCCTTGCAGAAGAGGAAGCTACAAACACATACAGAAACGACCACACATAAACCTAAACCACAAATCCAACCCACAATTTGAACCACACTTCCACCACTCCCACACCAATGATCTTGCCTTGCAGAAGAGGAAGCTACAAACCCATACAGAAACGACCACACATCAACCTAAACCACAATTCCAACCCACAATTTGAACCACACTTCCACCACTCCCACACCAATGATCTTGCCTTGCAGAAGAGGAAGCTACAAACCCATACAGAAACGACCACACATCAACCTAAACCACAATTCCAACCCACAATTTGAACCACACTTCCACCACTCCCACACCAATGATCTTGCCTTGCAGAAGACAAAAACTCATAAAGCGACGGCCACAAATATACCTAACCCATAATTCCAACCCACAGTTTGAACCACACTTCCACCACACCCACATCAATGAATATTGCCTTGCAGAAGAGGAAGCTACAAACCCATATACAGGCGATCACAAATCCACCTAACCCACAATTCCAACCACAATTCCACCACACCCACACCAATGATCTTGCCTTGCAGAAGAGGAAGCTATAAACCCATACACAGGCGACCACAAATCCACCTAACCAACAACTCCAACCACAATTTGAACGGCACCCACACAAATGATCTTGCCTTGCAGGAGAGGAAGCTATAAACCCATACAGAGACAACCACAAATCCACCACACCCACAATTTCAACCACAATTCCACCACACCCCCACCAATGATCTTGCCTTGCACAAGAGGAAGCTATAAACCCAAACACAGACGACCACAAATCCACCTAACCCACAATTCCAACCCACAAACTGAATTACAATTCAACTCCAACAACATTGAGCTTACTTTTCAGTTGAATAATCCACAGGCTTCTTTCTGGTAGTTAATCTGGGTCCAGAAGCCTGAGCAAAGCACAAGTTGGGTGATGGGGGGGTGGATGGGTTGCAGGCATGGGGCGCTCGTAGTAGGGGGTGGGTGGTGAATGTGATGGTTGGGTTGGGTTGGGTAAATGAGTGGACCTGGGGTGGGGGCAGAGGGGTGGGGGTGGTGGTGAAGGTGATGGTTGGGATGGTGGTGGTGGTGGGTGTTGAAGATGGTGATGGAGTAAGGGTAGTTGGTGTTCAGACGTTTATATAACTTCTGACGACGCTGGAATAACTGCTGCCTGTAGCCTGACCTGTCACTGTTACCAGTCCTATGCAGCGTTGCAAGAAACGCTAAAAAAATGGCGGAGTGTGTTGGCAACGGAACGAAAGGTGGCAACGGAAGCGAGTTAGTTACGAGAACGTTGGCTGACGTGTCATGCTTTGTCTCGGGGGGGCAGTCGGACGGACGAATGGTTGGACGCACAAACGAACGTAACCCTGGGGGCTCCTGCCCCCTTGAAGAGGGGGCTCCGCCAAAAATAACAACGGAAGTGTGGTTGGAATTGTGGGTTTGGTGGGTTTGTGGTTGTCTGGTTTTGTGTTCATGGTTTCTCCTACGAGGGAAGATTAATGCTGAGTGCGTGTTTGGTGTGTGTCTGTGTGTGTTTGGGGTGGGGTGGGAGGATCTGGTAAAATAACAACAAATATCTACCGGCTGTCGTCGATTTTAAAGGGTAACTTGCCAGTTGATTTACCGGTTGTTTTTGTTTTTGTTGTTGTTGCTATTAGGCCAAAACATGGGCTTAATTGTTGTTTTTATTTAACCAGCGGACCGGTGGCTGAGAGAGTGGCTGTATAGTGGGTTCCGAAGCCGGATGGGTGGGGGTGGGGTGGGGGTCTGCAGAAGGGTGCCTCCACACTTTTTCGTGATGGTGTTTTTCACTTTTTTTTGCCCCCCCCACCCCCCCGCTTAATTTATTTGTTTTGATTTTACTAGCGGACCGTGACAATTTGTACAGTCCCTCTTATTACTCGTCATTGGTCATTTGGTTTCGGAGCTAGCCTCTTACCGTTCCTGTTCTGGTTTTAAAGGGCGCCCCTAATGAGAGTGTCTCAATTCAATGTGATTTCATTTAATCGTGTTATTCAATTTGATTATTCCCAGTCGATGGGGAGGTGAGGGTGCGCATGAATCCACGGCAGTGCGTGAACCCATGCAATCCACTTACATATGGGTAGGGAACGGCAATATGACATCACATGAATTAATTCAATTTAATTCTGCCCCAGTCGATGGTGTGGTAGGGGTGCGCATGAATCCACAGCAGTGCGTTAACCCATGAAGTCCATGCAATCCACTTACATATAGGTAGGGAACGGCAATACGATACATATAGGATCGGCAATACGATATCACATGAATGGATTCAATTTAAGTACTCCCCCGTCAGTGGTGTGGTGAGGGTCAGGGTTGTGTAGTACGGATACAGATACGTGTACGGATACAGTACGGGTTTAAGAAGTGAGTACAGTTTGAGTATGGTGCGTTTTTTAGTACCATTACATTCCCTGACCTGAAAACCTCTTTGATTATCCTAATTTGACCTCGGTTACATTCAAAAACATGTAGATGGCATTCTGGGTTTTTCAGTGGCATGCTGATCATGTCGAAATTCGAAGGCAGCAAAAAGTTATGCCACTTTGTACCATGAAACTGACTAAGCAAGTATGTGTTGTGAGTACGGACCGTACGCGTACTCAATTTTCAGGAAAACGAGTACGGTACGGATTTTAGCTGCGTACTGTCCGTACTACACAACCCTGGTGAGGGTGCGCATGAATCCACGGCAGTGCGCGAACCCTTGTAGTCCTTGCAATCCACTTACATATGGGTAGGGAATGGCAATATGATATCACATGAATGAATTACATTTAATTATTCCCAGTCGATGGTGTGGTGAGGGTGCGCATGAATCCACGGCAGTGCGCGCACCCTTGTAGTCCATGCAATCCACTTACATATGGGTAGGGAATGGCAATATGATATCACATGAATGAATTACATTTAATTATTCCCAGTCGATGGTGTGGTGAGGGTGCGCATGAATCCACGGCAGTGCGCGCACCCTTGTAGTCCTTTCAATCCACTTACATATGGGTAGGGAATGGCAATATGATATCACATGAATGAATTACATTTAATTATTCCCAGTCGATGGTGTGGTGAGGGTGCGCATGAATCCACGGCAGTGCGCGCACCCTTGTAGTCCATGCAATCCACTTACATATGGGTAGGGAACGGCAATATGATATCACATAAATGAATTACATTTGATTATTCCCAGTCGATGGTGTGGTGAGGGTGCGCATGAATCCACGGCAGTGCGTGTACCGATGCAGCGCATGCAATCCACTTAAATATGGGTAAGGAACGGCAACAATAAATCATATGATGCCAGCAGTCTGACCATGCTAAAGTTACTATTTATATACAATATCATATAAATATATTATGTGGTTCTTAAGATATCATACTCGCCTGGTCAACATCATATGAGTTAGCTCCTTTCAGCGAATGAATTGGTCTAGTGGTACACCAAATTGCTGCAGGGTCGGGGGTTTGATTCCCCCTACGATCGCCCTGACAGTTGCAGGTCGTTGTCAACCGCGATGGTAGCTTGTCCAGTTGAGGTAGAAGACCGCTCTCTACCCACATACGACGGGTTCCCTTAATACCACGCCTCACCAGGCGTAATCATTGCCTTTCCCATATGAGTTGTGGATGACAATATCTTGCGGTGACAAAACATGTACTGTTGATGTATCATATAATATTGATACATCAACAGCGATACTTCTGTAAGGTCATGGGCGCTATTTTTATCTAGGCACTAAAGAGTGTCGCCTCATTAGAGTCACACACAAATAGTTAGCTGTCCCATGTGGGAAATGGGGCAGCTAACCCTTGTACGCTGCCTCAGTATTGAACAATGGAACCATGGAGTCCTCATGACCTGGTCGAAATATGTTACACATGTACACCAATGTGCTCCACAAGACAAATCACTGCAACAAGTTCTATGCAGCGTCGCATGTGAGGCTAAAAAATGGCGATAGTGTTCGCGACGGAGCGACAGGTGGCAACAGAAGCGAGTTAGTTACGACTGTTGGCTGACGTGTCTTGCTTTGTCTCGGTCAGACGGTCAGACACACAGACAGACAAATGGGTAACCCTAGGGGCTCCCGCCCCCTTGAAGAGGGGGCTCTGCCCAAAATCACTGTAAATCACTGCTGACAAAGCTGTCCCATTACTGAACCATGGAACCATGGAGTCCTCATGAACTGGTCGAAATATGTGACACATGTACTGCAATGAGCTGCACAAAACAAATCACTGCAAAAATCACTGTAAGGCACTACTGACAAAGCTGTCCCATTGTTGGGAACCATGCAGTCATGAAATTTGGTTAACATAGGTTACGAATGAGGTGAGGGTGAGGGTGAGGGGGGGGAGTGTGTGTGTGTGTGTGTGTGGAGGGGGGGGGGGGGGGGGGGGGGGGGGGGTAGAGTTCTGTTGTGTTGGTTGGTTGTATTGGTTGTCTTATGTTGGTTGTGTTGTTATTTTATCTATGCAGTGAGTTGTACAAGGCAAATTAATGTTCAAATCACTGCAACTCACTGTAAAGCAATGTACATCACTGTGAATCATTGTTAATCACTGCACATCACTGTAAATCATTGTTATATACTGCGCATCACTGCACATCACTGCACAATCACTGCACATCATTGTTAATCACTGCACATCACTGAACAACACGGCACAAACACTGTAAATCACTGCACATCACTGAAAATCATTGTTAATCACTGCACATCACTGCACAATCGCTGCGAATCACTGCACATCACTGTAAATCATTGTAAATCACTGCACATCACTGCACAATCACTGCACATCACTGTAAATCACTGCACATCACTGCACAAGCACTGCACAATCACTGCACATAACTGAAATCACTATATATCATTGTTAATCACTGCACTTCACTGCACATTGCTGTAAATCACTCCAAATCATTGTTATTCACTGCACATCACTTCTGACAAGTCACCTTGCCCTGAGCTGGCTTTCCAGGGCTTGGGCCGGGTCTAGCCCTGGGTTGGGCACTCTTCTCCTCCTCGATGACAGCGGCCAGTGAGAGGTTTACTTTTCGCTCAGGAGGCAATGAAGAAGCATGTCTCCCAGGAGCGGCGCCTTTTCTATTCGCACCAGCTCCCCCTGCGGGTTTCCTTGCGCCGGCTCCACCTGCAGGATTCCTTCCTGCTTGCGCTTTGGGATTTGGTTTTGGCTTCTCCGATTTGGTACTCTTGGCCGTTAAGGCTACTCCCCCGGATGATGCGGGCGGAGCCCACTCGATCTTTTGAACCATTGCTGTTGCCTTTGGTGAGGATGCAAGAGGATAGCAGCGGGATGAGAAATTTACGCTGTGACGAGCTGGTTTTGGCGGTGGCTGGAATGTGGCCTTGATCGGCCCTGGAAGTGTCGGGGGGCGGCGGACAATCGTTTTCGTTTTCTTTTGAGCTTAAACAAACTGCGCTGCGACCCCGCTGCGCCCTTAATGATAGCTTTCGATTTCATAGCCCGCCCTGAATCGATGTGTATTCAACATGAAGTCTGATGCCTTGAATAGTTGAAAACACTTGTTTCGCGCTTCTTCCCAAATACATCCACCACAATTCAACGAATATCTGTCACTGACCAACACTTTATTCGCCCAATTATCTGCTCCCTACCACTGCGTTATGCACCCGAAACATAGCTGATCCCACGCCCACCCTCCCCATCTCGGACCATGCGATTTGCATTGGCAAGGAAAAAGTCAACCCCTCGTCGTTGTCGTCTCTATGACCATGACATGAACCCCATGACGCGCTTAATCCAATGAGCATGCGCACAACTCAAGCAGCGATGGCTTCACCTCCGCGCATGGTCCCGAATTCTCCAGCCCTCCTCATCCTAATCTGGGCCCTGCTCCTCACCCTTCTGTCCCACCCCACCCTAGCTGGCATAGCCCCTCTTCCCATCAACTTCACCAACGTCACACGAATTGATGCCTCGCGATGCCAGCAGTACGCCGAGCTGTACTCCAACATAGATGTAGACCTGTCACCATGGAAGGATGGCATCTCCTTGGAACTAATGCAGCAGACCATCAAGAACCATGGGGCTAGGTCTACAGGACGCGGCAGTGAGCGTAAAAAAGGCTTTGCTGCGGCCTTTATTGGGGGAAAGGCTTACATAGTGGACAAGCCGGCCCTCGTCAGCTGGGTGGGCCACCATGTGGGGCTCTGGGCGGTGTATATCCGCTTCCTTCTGCATCTTGAGAAGCTGTTTGGAGATCAGATACCAGACTGTGTGAGTCGCTTGCACTGGTAAAATAACTGGCAACATAACCACGAGAAGTATATCCAGGGGGGGGCGGGGGGAGGGGGGCGGAAGAAATATTTTGGACCACATGTTCAGGACGGTGTCTGATTCAGATGGGAGTCGGAATTGAGGAAGTTTTGTACAAAAGGAGGGGGGGGGGGGGGGGGGGGGGGGAAGCTGAAACAAGTATTTACCCCCCCCCCCCCCCCCCCCCCCCCCTCCCCCCCTGAGTATACCCTTGTTTGGGTCTTAACAGCAACAACCGGTAAATCAACTGTCGACTAAAAGCAGGGTTTTAAACCCTGACCTAAACCATACACCCTGACCAAAACCCTTGAATATTTACCACAAACGGTACATTTTACTGTTTTTTTAAACGGTATGTTAACCACTGTGAGGCAAAAACTGTTGCCAGTTGTCACATTCTTTACACATGCCTCGTGATTTCACCTTCAGCGCCTGAGATAGCCTTCGGCACTGGTGCATACTCTATGGCACCACACACACACACACACACACACCCTACACACACATACATGCACACATACACACACCCTACACACACACACCTACACACCTACACCTATACAGGCCGACACACCGCACCCACACACACCACTTACCACACCACACACAACCTACACCCACAACATGCACCCACCTTTGTACACACACACCTACCACACACCTTACACACCTACCACCACACCGACACACACACACGCAACATCATACACACAACACACCCACACATTCCACACACACGCAAACATACACACACACACATACCCGCACACCTACACACACAAATACACAACACGCACACACGACACACCGACAACACAACGCACACACCTTACACCCACACACACACACCTACACACAACAACCTACACACACACACACGCACCTAACTACCCCACACACCCAATACACTCACACACCACCTACCACACACAACACTAACACCTCACAACACACACGCAACACACACACCCTAACACACACACACCCACAACCTACGCACACACCTTACCTAACACACACCTAACACCTACACCTACACACACACACACCTATACACACCTAAACACCTACATACACACCTACACACACACATTAGGCTACCGCACTGGCAAAAATAAGGAGGCACTGGCAAAATAACCACGACAAGTATACCTAGAGGGGGGAGGGGGGTCAGGAAGACAGATTTTGGACCACATGTTCAATACAGTGTCTGATTCAGATGGGAGTTGGAATTGTGGATGTTTTGTACAAAAGAAAGGGGAAATAAAGTCGAAACGAGTTTTTACCCCCCCCCCCCCCCCCCCCCCCCCCCCCTTCCTGAGGATACACTATTTTTTGCCTAATAATAGGAACAAAGGGTAAAACAACTAGCTACTTAAAGCAGGGTTTAAACCCTGACCTAAACCCTAAATCCTGGCCTAATAATAGGAACAAAGGGTAAAACAACTAGCTACTTAAAGCAGGGTTTAAACCCTGACCTAAACCCTAAATCCTGGCCTAATAATAGGAACAAAGGGTAAAACAACTAGCTACTTAAAGCAGGGTTTAAACCCTGACCTAAACCCTAAATCCTGGCCTAATAATAGGAACAAAGGGTAAAACAACTAGCTACTTAAAGCGGAGTTTAAACCCTGACCTAAACCCTAAATCCTGGCCTAATAATAGGAACAAAGGGTAAAACAACTAGCTACTTAAAGCAGGGTTTAAAACCCTGACCTAAACCCTAAATCCTGGCCTAAACCATATACCCTGACCTAAACCCTTTATGATTACCACGACCTGTACATTTGCGTAACCATTTTACCAGTGTTGAGTGTGTGCCTGCATGCATTCACCATACACCATTTTAGTTGAGTGTGTGCCTGCATGCATCCTTACACCATTCACCATTTTAGTTGAGTGTGTGCCTGCATGCATTCACCATTTTAGTTGAGTGTGTGCCTGCAAGCATTCACCATTTTAGTTGAGTGTGTGCCTGCATGCATCCATGCACCATTCACCATTTTAGTTGAATGTGTGCCTGCATGCATTCACCATTTTAGTTGAGTGTGTGCCTGCATGCATTCACCATTTTAGTTGAGTGTGTGCCTGCATCCATTCACCATTTTAGTTGAGTGTGTGCCTGCATGCATCCATGCACGCAAGTGTGTATGTTGGTCCATTCATGCATGCACATGTATGTGTGTGTGTCCATGCATGCATGTGTGGAAGTGGGTGGATGTATCCAAACGTGAATCCATGCAAGCTTGTGCATGCGCATGTGCGCTTGCGTTTTCCCGTGCATGACTGTATGCAAGTATGTGTGTGTTTTGATGATTGTCCAAATGTGCATGTGTATGGGTGTGTGATTGTCTGTGCAGGGGGGTGGGTGTTTGTGTGTATGTTCAAACATGCTTGCATGCAGTTCGTATGCACACTGCCTGCATGTTTGCACACTGCATGCAGTTTGTATACAGTGTGCATGTTCACACATGCATGCATGCATGCAGTTTGTATGCACACTGCATGCAGTTTGTGTACAGTGTGTATGTTCACACATGCATGCATGCAGTTTGTATGCACACTGCATGCAGTTTGTATACAGTGTGGTATGTTCACACAGCAGGCATGGCATGGGGGGGGGGGGGGGGGGGGGGGGTATGCAGTTTGTATGCACACTGCATGCAGTTTGTATACAGTGTGTATGTTCACACATGCATGCATGCATGCAGTTTGTATGCACACTGCATGCAGTTTGTATACGGTGTGTATGTTCATGCATTCGTGTAGATGTGTGTGTGTGTGTGCGTGTGTGTACGCACATTTGTCCATACGTGTAGCCATGCATTCGTGTAGATGTGTGTGTGTGTGTGTGTGTGCGTGTGTGTACGCACATTTATCCAAAGTGTAAGCCAGCATTCGTGTAGATGTGGGTGTGTTTGGGGTGCTGTGTGTACCAAATTGTCCATACGTGTAGCCACGTGCATGCGGGTAGATGTGTGTGTGTGTGTGTGTTGGGGGTGTGTACGAACATTTGCCATACGTGTAGCCATGTCATTCGTGAGGGTGTGTTGTTGCGTGGTGTTTACGCACATTTGTCTATACGTGTAGCCATGCATTGTTCCGATGTGTGGTGTGTGTGTGTGCGTGCGTGCGTGTGTGTACGCACATTTGTCCATACGTGTAGCCATGCATTCGTGTATATGTGTGTGTGTGTGTGTGTGTGTACGCACATTTGTCCATACGTGTAGCCATGCATTCGTGTAGATGTGTGTGTGTGTGTGCGTGTGTGTACGCACATTTGTCCATACGTGTAGCCATGCATTCGTGTAGATGTGTGTGTGTGTGTGCGTGTGTGTACGCACATTTGTCCATACGTGTTGCCATGCATGCACTTTTCCACCATACATTTGTTATGTATTTGTGTGTGTAGCAAGGTGTGTGTGTGTGTGTGTGCGTGTGTGTACGCACATTTGTCCATACGTGTAGCCATGCATGCACTTTTTCACTATACATATGTTATGTGTTTGTGTGTGCATGTGTGTGCAGTGTGCACTTGCCCATGTACCTGTGCGTGTTTGTGTGTGCATGTGTGTGCAGTGTGCACTTGCCCATGTACCTGTGCGTGTTTGTGTGTGCATGTGTGTGCAGTGTGCACTTGCCCATGTAACTGTGCGTGTTTGTGTGTGCATGTGTGTGCAGTGTGCACTTGCCCATGTACATGTGCGTGTTTGTGTGATTGTTTCAGGCCTTTTGTTTGCTTGCATGCATTCATGTGTCCACCTGCGCAGGCTCATTTGATTGCATATGCCAAGTAGTTTGCACGCATATCAGTTTTTGTGTGGTGGTGGTGGTGGTGATGTGGTGTGGGTGGGGGGGTGGGGGGCAAGAATGCATATGCCAAGTAGTTTGCACACATATCGGTTTTTTTGTGGTGATGGTGATGTGGTGTGGGTGGGGGGGGTGGGGGGCAAAAATGCATATGCCAAGTAGTTTGCATGCAAATCGATTTTTTTGTGGTGGTGGTGGTGGTGATGTGGTGTGGGTGGGGAGGTGGGGGATAAAATGCATATGCCAAGTAGTTTGCACACATATCAGTTTTTGAGGTGGTGGTGATGTGGTGTGGGTGTGTGTGTGGGGGGGCAAAAATGCATATGCCTAGTAGTTAGCATGCTTATCGTTTTTTTTGTGGTGGTGGTGATGATGGTGTAGGTGGTGTGGTGTGTGTGAAGGAGGGGCAAAAATGCATATGCCCAGTAGTTTGCATGGATCGCAGTGTATTTGTGGTGGTGGTAATGGTGTGGGTGGGTGGGAGGGTGGGGGAGGGGGTGGGGGGGAGGGGCTAAAATGCATATGCCAAGTAGTTTGCACACATATCAATTTTTTTGGCTGTGGTGGGAAGGATGGTGTGTGTGTTTGGGGGTGGGGGGAGGGATTTTTTTTTTTGGGGGGGGGGGGGGGGGGGGGGGGGGGGGCAACAATGATTTCGGCTCAAAAATAATTATTCCTGCATTGGTCCTAGACTAGGAAGATTATATGCATGCGTATGTATGTATGTATGTATGTATGTGAGTATTTATACCTGCTTTGTCCGTTCTGCTTTGTTGCAATGCTTTATCTTGCTTGCAACCTGGCAAATAAATGTGTATTATCCTGCCTATTAAAATATATATTAACATCTATCAAAGCCTATTAAAATACACTATTAAAATATATTGAAGCCTATCAAAATATATTATTAAAATATATGAAAGCCTATTAAAATATAATATTAAAACTCTATCAAAGCCTATTAAAATATATTATTGAAGCATATTTAAGCCTCTTAAAATCTCCATTCCGTTGTTGCATAGCACTCATAAATCCCCCAGTCACCGCACCCCAGTCACCGCACCCCAGTCACCGCACCCCAGTCACCGCACCCCAGTCACCGCGCCCCAGTCACCGCACCCCAGTCACCGCGCCCCAGTCACCGCACCCCAGTCACCGCACCCCAGTCACCGCACCCCAGTCACCGCGCCCCAGTCACCGCGCCCCAGTCACCGCGCCCCAGTCACCGCGCCCCAGTCACCGCACCCCAGTCTCCGCACCCCAGTCTCCGCACCCCAGTCTCCGCACCCCAGTCTCCGCGCTTCGCATTCCGGCATGCGATGGATGCACAACAATCCTGAAATCAGGTTTGAGTTTCGCAAGCAGCTACTCATAGTGGCCTACATAAATCTGAAATAAAACACACCGACTTACCTGCCAGGAATTTGTGATAAGCGGCGCATAAACCCCATGCGCCCCCGGGCTCCGCGCTCCGGCATGCGATGGCTACGCGACAATCCTGAAATCAGGTTTAAGTAAGGCAAGTAACTACGCAACCTGGCCTACATAAATCTAAAATACAACACACCAACTTACCTTCCAGGAAAGTGTGATCAGTGGCGCACAAACCCCATGTACCCCCCGGGTTACGCGCTCCCCTCCGGCATGCGATGGCTACACAACAATCCTGAAATCAGGTTTAAGTAATGCAAGTAGCTACTCAACAAGGCCTACAAAAACATAAAATATAACACACCGACTTACCTTCCAGGAATTTGTGATCAGTGGCGCACAAACCCCATGAACCCTCCGGGTTACGCGACGATCCTGAAATCAGGTTGAAGTAATGCAAGTAGCTACTCAACCTGGCCTACATAAATCTTATGTAGAACACACCAACTTGCCTTCCAGGAGTTTGTGATCAGCACCGGGGACCGCCCTCTGCTGTTACTACAAGAGGGAAAGGAGCACGAACATGAACCTGTGATGCAATTCTGTCGCACAGAGCTAGCTCATTCAGTGCTTCTTCCTAACTTCCATTTCTACATGAAGGTGCGTACGAAGCTTGTGGGGGTGGGTGGGTGGGGTGTGGGTGGGTGGGGAGGGTGGGGTGGGGATACATAGGACCAACATGAGCCTGTGATGCAATTCTGTCGCACAGAGCTAGCTCATTCAGTGCTTCTTCCTAGCTTCCATTTCTACATGAAGGTGCGTATGGAGCTTGTGGGTGTGGGTGTGTGTGTGTGTGTGTGGGGGGGGGGGGGGGGGGGGGGGGGGACACATGAACGCAAAAAAAAAAAAAAGGAACGCACTCAAAACACGCATGAACACACCAATACACACACAAGCACACTGAAAAACACACAACACACACACAGATCACACAGCAGCGCACACAAAACACACACAAAACACACATGAACGCACCAAAACACACACCAACGCACTCAAATCACACGCATACAAACCATATTTATGTTTGTATTTATTTACTCTGCGTGGGACCCTTTACATCTCCAGGGCTATGCCACCCTCCTGCCCCAAGTTAGACGCACCAAACCATGCATCACCAGCATAGGCCATATGTCCACAGTCACACAAAACACACACGGACGCACACAAAACACACAGGAACGAACCCAAAACACACACACACAAACAAACACAAACACACTGAAAACACACAAACACACACACACCACACACCTCCAGGGCTATAACACCCTCCTGTTCCAAGTGCCACACATCAACAAGGACTACCCCTGGGATGTGAGGAAGCATATCCTACACAACACACACATAACACACACAAACACACTCAAAACACACAAACACACAGACGCACTCAAAACACACAAAACACACACAAATCACACACATACGCACACAAAACACACAGGAACGAACATGAAACACACACAAACACACACATTTAGGGCTATGACACCCTCTTGTCCCAATTGACGCACATCAACAAGGACTACCCCTGGGATGTGAGGAAGCCTATCCTACACAACACACACATGAACACACACAAAACACACATGAACACACATAAAACACACGTGAACGCACACACAACACAAACGGAGGCACACAAAACACACAGGAACGCAAAATAAAAAGTACACAAAACACACACAAAACACACATGAACGCACATAAAACACACGTGAACGCACACACAACACAAACGGAGGCACACAAAACACACAGGAACGCAAAAAAAAAAGTGCACAAAACACACACAAAACATACAGGAACGCAAAAAAAAAATCAAAACACACTCAAAACACACGCACACAAACCATATGTATGTATGTATGTATGTATTTATTTACTCTATGTAGGGTGACACTTCTCACCTCCAGGGCTATGACACTGTCCGGTCAAAAGTGAGAAGCACCAAACCATGCATCACCAGCAAACTCAAAACACACACAAATCACGCACAAACACACAAACGCACTCAACACACACACATAACACACACCTCCAGGGCTATGACACCCTCCTGTCCCAAGTTACTCACATCAACATGCATCACCAGCAAAGGCAATATGACCACGAACACACACAGAACACACACAAATCACACACGGACACACACAAAGCACACAGGAACGGACGCAAAACACACAAACACACACGGAGTACTCAAAACACACAAACACACACATAACACACATCTCCAGGGCTATGACACCCTCCTGTCCCAAGTGAAGCACAACAACATGCATCACCAGCATAGGCAGTATGTCCACGGACGCACACAAAACACACAGGAATGGACACTAAACACACAAACACACACGGACACACTCAAAACACACAAACACACACCTCCAGGGCTATGACACCCTCCTGTCCCAAGTGAAGCACATCAACAAGGACTACCCCTGGGATGTGAGGAAGCCTATCCTATTTGGTCGCTTCACTGATTACTACCGTTTTCTTCGTGAGTGCGCATACTTAAAATATAGACATAACGGCTGTCAAGGGTGGTAGTGACAGCATGCTGGTAGGGGCGCATTCCAATTTGATATTAACACACGACGCAGTATGGGGGGTAGTGAAAGCATGCTGGTAAGGGAGCATGCAAATTTGAAATCAAAATAACACAGTTGGGGTGGGAGTGAAAGCATGGAAATAGAGGAGCGCATATATTTGACACATCCTTTCAAGTCTCCATGAGGAGGACCCATGGAATGTGAGGGCGCCTATCCTTTTCGGTCGCTCTAATGGCTACTCCCATAAGTGTTCAGACTTCAACTATATACATACCAGCTGTCAAGGGTGGTAGGGAACGCATGCTGGTAGGGGCGCATTCCAATTTGATATAAACATATGACGCAGTATGGGGGGTAGTGAAAGCATGCTGATCGGCGAGGGCATAGATTTCACACAAGGTATGAAGCATCAAAGAGGACGACCCATGGGATATGAAGGGGCCTATCCTTTTTGGTCGCTCTAATGGCTACTTCCATGTGTGTTTATACTTCAAATATATACATACCAGCTGTCAAGGGTGGTAGGGAACGCATGCTGGTAGGGGCACATTCCAATTTGATTTAAACATATGACGCAGTATGGGGGGTAGTGAAAGCATGCCAGGGGAGCTACTTCCATAAGTGTTCAGACTTCAAATATATACATACCAGCTGTCAAGGGTGGTAGGGAACACATGCTGAGGGGTGAGCAAGCAAACTTGAAATATAAATATGACCCAGTGAACTTGAAATATAAATATGACCCAGTGAACTTGAAATATAAATATGACCCAGCAACCCAGCAAACCTGAAATATGACCCAGCAACCCAGCAAACTTGAAATATAAACATGACCCAGCAAACTACTTTCATCATTGTGCTTACTTGAACATTCCGGTTAGACACACCAGCTGTCATGAGTGGTAGGGTAGCATGCAAATTCGACACAAGCATATGACCCGTAAAGGGTGGTATGGAATGCATGCTAAAAGGTGAGCAAGCAAACTTGACATAAACCTATGACCCAGTATGGGTGGTAGGGAACGCATGCTAAAAGGTGAGCAAGCAAACTTGACATAAACCTATGACCCAGTATGGGTGGTAGGGAACGCATGCTGATCGGCGAGGGCATAGATTTCAAACAAGGTTTGACGCATCAATGAGGACGACCTCTGGGACGAGAGGGCGCCTATCCTGTTTGGTTGCTTCTCTTAATACTTCCGTGATTGTGCTTACTTCGACATTCCGGCTAGACATACCGGCTGTCAAGAGTGGTAGGGAAGCATGCAGATTTGACACAAACAAACGACCCGTTATGGGTGGTAGTGAAAGCATGCAAATTTCACATACATACACGGCCCAGTATGGACGGTACTAGAGCATGCTGGCAGGGAAGCATGCAATTAGACACAAGCATATGGCCCAGTATGGGTGGCAGTGAAAGCATGCTGGTGGGGGAGCATGCAAATTAGACATAAACATATGACGCAGTTTGGGTGGTAGGTAAAGCATGCAAATCTCCCACACGCCCTCCACCAGACGCTATCCCATATATGGCCCAGTATGGGTGGCAGTGAAAGCATGCTGGTGGGGGAGCAAGCAAATTAGACATAAACATACGACGCAGTTTGGGTGGTCGGTAAAGCATGCAAATCTCCCACACGCCCTCCACCAGACGCTATCCCATATATGGCCCAGTATGGGTGGCAGTGGTGGGGGAGCATGCAAGGGGGGGGGGTCCCTTCGTAACACAAAAACTCATTCCATCTCAAAAGATTAAAACAAATTCCAAAGGCACAGTTCTAGCCCAGAAGAGAATATAAATATATAAGCATACAAAAACCAATCTAGGCAAATTAAGCCAGAAGGTGCTAGTTTCTATAATTGTTATTTTCATGATCTCTCTCTCTCTCTCCCACCCCTCTCTCTCTCTCTCTAACTCACACACACACTCTACATCTATTTTTCTCCCTCTTCCTCCCTCTCTCTCTAGCTCTTTCGCTCACATGCTCACACACACACACACATTTATCCCACTCACCCTCGCTCCTACACCATGTCCTAAACAGACCATGAAGACTAAGGAGCCATGAAGTACGGAGTGAACGACACCGAATCTCCCACACTTTCCCATACATGCTCCTGCTAATTCTCTCTCTCTCTCTCTCTCTCTCTCTCTCAAACAGACACTACCACACATGTTGCCCCACACACATCATTCTCACACACACGTTTGCTCCTACACCATGTCCTAAACAGACCCTGAAGACGAAGGAGCCATAAAGTACGGTGTCAACGGCACCGAATTGTGTGACCATGGGAAGTACACCAAGATGTGCGCAGTACGACAGTACTTCACCAACTTCACCAAGCAGGTGAGGGCACAGGGTTGGAATCTACTTTTTCGTGTGTATGAAGCATTCGCCATCATCATCATCACCACCATACTCTTGTTCCGTCTATGTATGTGACGTTCCAAAGCCTTTTTTGACCTCCTCATGCTGCCATCACAATCGGAGGTACCAGGTCACCATGATAATGATTTGTCACTATCCATTAGCTAACCATTAGCTACCACTAACCACTACCCATCATCATACTCATACTCATGTTTCTGTCTGTGTCTGTGTATGTATGTTACAGTCCAGGGGTAGGCCAAATAGGCTAAAGGGACTTGCCCAACCGTAGTAGGAAGGGCTGAGTATGTTTGGTGGGGCCCCCTCTTCAAGGGGGCGGGAGCCCCCAGGGTCACCCATTTGTCCGTCCAACCTACCGACCAACCATCTGACCCAGATGAAGCCTGACACTTCAACCA
Organism: Chlamydomonas sp. ICE-L; assembly: GCA_013435795.1. Lineage (NCBI taxonomy): Eukaryota > Viridiplantae > Chlorophyta > Chlorophyceae > Chlamydomonadales > Chlamydomonadaceae > Chlamydomonas > Chlamydomonas sp. ICE-L. Next base: position 764,379 of record JACBWV010000394.1, on the reverse strand, counting down.
ACGGTCTCGTAACTAAATCGCTTCCGTTGCCACCTGTCGCTCTGTTGCGAACATCTCTCTACCATTTTTTAAAGTTGCTTGCGATGCTGCATAGAACTTGTTCTGTCTGTGTATGTGGCGCCCCAAAGCCTTCCTTGACCTCCTCAAGCCGCCATCGCATCCAAAGCTTAAAGATCACCATGATAATGATTTAGTCACTATAATCATTAGCTACTACCAACCATTATCCATCATCATCATCATCATCATACACTTATTTATGTTTGTGACGTCACAAAGTCTTCCTTGACCTTTCCAAGACGCCATCACGTTCGGTGGGAACAGGTCACCAACTCACCATGATAAAGATTTGTCACTATCATCATGAGCTACTACCTACCATGCCCCATCATCATCATCACCATCATAATAATATTGCGTATGTCTGTATGTGACGCCCCAAAGCCTTCCTTGACCTCCTCTAGCTGCCATCACATTCGGAGGTACCAGGTCACCATGATAATGATTAGTCACTATCCATTAGCTAACCATTAGCTACTATCAACCACTACCCATAATCATATTCATACTCATGTTTACGTCTGTGTCTGTTTCTGTCTGTGCATATTTCTGTATGTGTATGTTTCTGTCTGTGTATGTGACGTCTCAAAGTCTTCCTTGACCTCCTCCAGCCACCATCACATTCAGAGCTTCAAGGTCACCATGCTAATGAGTCGTCACTATCATCATCAGCTACTACCAACCATGCCCCATCATCATCATCATCATCATCATACTATTGCGTATGTCTGTGTATGTGACGTCCCAAAGCCTTCCTTGACCTCCTCCAGCCACCATCACATTCAGAGCTTCAAGGTCACCATGCTAATGAGTTGTCACTATCATCATCAGCTACTACCAACCATGCCCCATCATCATCATCATCATCATACTATTGCGTATGTCTGTGTATGTGCCGTCCCAAAGCCTTCCTTGACCTCCTCCAGCCACCATCACATTCAGAGCTTCAAGGTCACCATGATAATGATTTGTCAATATCATCATCATCAGCAGCAGCTACTACCAATCATGCCCCATCATCATCATCATCATCATCATCATCATACTCTTGCTTCTGTCTGTGTATGTAACGTTCCAAAGCCTTCTTTGACCTCCTCAAGCTGCCATAACATTCAGAGCTTCAAGGTCACCATGATAATCTTTTGTCACTAAAACCATTAGCTACTACCAACCATTATCCATCATCATCATCATCATCATCATCATGCACTTATTTATGTTTGTGTATGTGACGTCACAAAGACTTCATTGACCGCCTCAAGCCGCCATCACGTTCAGAGGTAACAGGTCACCATGATAATGTTTGGTCACTGTCATCATCAGCTACTACCAAGCATGCCCCATCATACTCATACTCATGTTTCTGTCGGTGTTAGTGTCGTCCCAAAGCCTTCCTCGTCCCCCACTTGTGCAAAAAGAACCATCTCAGAACATATGTGAGCAACAAGGGCAAGGTCCCCATATTCCACCAATCAAAATATGTACCAATTCAAATTCAAATTTACCTTGCAGTACTTCCCCTGAATATATGTGACCAATTGAACAAAAATCTCCATGTACCACCATTCAAAATATGTAACAATTCAAATTTACATTCCCATTATTCAAAATATGTAACAATTCAAATTTACATTCCCACCATTCAAAATATGTAACAATTCAAATGCAAATGCAAATTCCCTTTGCAGTACTTCCCCCAAATAGATGTGAGCAGTGGAGCAAAGATCCCCATGCCGCAAAAATCAAAATATTTACACATTCAATTTTAAATTCCCCTTGCATCACTACACCTAAATATATGTGAGCAATGGAGCGAAGATCCCCATGTCGCACCATTTAAAATATGTAACAACTAAAAGTACAATTTAAATTACAATTCCCCTTGCACTACTACCGGCGAATAGATGTGAGCAATAGGAGCAAGATCCCCATGTCTCACCAATCAAAATATGCAACAATTCAAATTCAAATTTCCCTTGCGGTACTTCCCCTGAATATATGTGACCAATTGAGCAAAGATCTCCATGTACCACCATTCAAAATATGTAACAATTCAAATTTACATTCCCACAATTTAAAATATGTAACAGTTCAAATTCAAATTCCCTTTACAGTACTTTACCCCAATAGATGTGAGCAGTGGAGCAAAGATCCCCATGTCCCACCAATCAAAATATGTAATCATTCAAATTCAAATTACCCTTACATCACTACCCACAAATATATGTGAGCAATAGAGCAAAGATCCCATGTCCCACCATTCCAAAATGGTATCAATTCAAATGCAAACAAAAATTCCCCTTGCAGTCATTCCCCCAAATAGATTTGAGCAATGCACCGAAGATACCCATGTCGCACCATTCAAAATATGTAACAATGCAATTCAATTTCAAATTCCCCTTGCAATACTTCCCCTTAATACATGTGATCAAGAGGACCAAAGATCCCCATGTCCCACCAACCAAAATATGTAAAAATGCAATTTCAAATTCCCCTTTCAGTACTACCCACGAATATATGTGAGCAATGGAGGTAAAATCCCTATCTCCCACCATTCAAGATATGTAACAATAACAATTCCAATTCGTATTCATCTTGCAGTACTACCCACGAATAGATGTAAGCAATCGAGGTAAAATCCCCATGTCCCACCATTCAAGATACAAGTGGTTGGTGCATCTGGATGGCCAGGGCCTCAGCTCAAGGTGGGATAGGCTACTGTCGGTGGGTGCTGGTAGCTGGGTGGTGGTGGGTGGGTGGGAGAGGTTGTGGTTGGTGCATCTGGATGGTCAGGGTCTCAGCTCAAGGTGGGATAGGCTTCTTTCGGTGGGTGCTGGTGGCTGGGTGGTGGTGGGTGGGTGGGAGAGGTGGTTGGTGCATCTGGATGGTCAGGGTCTCAGCTCAAGGTGGGATAGGCTTCTGTCGGTGGGTGCTGGTAGCTGGGTGGTGGTGGGTGGGTGGGAGAGGTGGTGGTTGGTGCATCTGGATGGTCAGGGTCTCAGCTCAAGGTGGGATAGGCTTCTGTCGGTGGGTGCTGGTAGCTGGGTGGTGGTGGGTGGGTGGGAGAGGTGGTGGTTGGTGCATCTGGATGGTCAGGGTCTCAGCTCAAGGTGGGGTAGGCTTCTGTCCGTGGGTGGCGGTTGTGGGTGGGTGGGAGTGGGTGGGTGAGGTGAACCGGTATGTTCCTGGACTGTATATATATATATATATATATACTGCCCCAGGTGGGTGGTGGGTAGGAGCAAATGTGGTTGGTGCATCTGGATGGTCAGGGTCGCAGCTCAAGGTGAGATAGGCCAATGTCGGTGGGTGGCGGTTGTGGGTGGGTGGGAGTGGTGTAGCTGTGTGGCCCTGGACTGTAATATATATATATATATATATATATATATATATATATATATATTATATACTGCCTGTGGGTGGGTGGTGGGTAGGAGCAAATGTGGTTGATGTATCTGAATGGCCAGGGTCGCAGCTCAAGGTGAGATAGGCTTATGTCCGTGGGTAGTGGTAGGTTGTGGGTGAGATAGGCTTCTGGCATGGATAGGTGGTGGTGGTGGTAGGTTGTGGGTGGAAGAGGGTATTGTTGGATGGGAGAGGCTTCTGGCATCCGTGGGTGGTGGTGGGTGGGTTAGCGAGGTTGTGGTTGGTGCATCTGGATGGCCAGGGTCACAGCTCAAGGTGGGAGAGGCTTCTGGCAGAGGGTGCAGGGTGCTGGTGGTGGTTGGGAGAAGTTGTGGTTGATGGGTGGAAGAGGGTGTGGTTGGAGTATGGAATCCAGTAAGACACCAGTTAAAATGTAATCATCGTCATTTCCATCATGCACTTGATCTGTTTGTGGATGTGATGCTGCAAAAAATTAAACAACATCATTTTCACCATGACTTGTTCGGTTTTGGATGTGATGTTCCAAAAATATAATCATCATCATTTCGTGCACTTGTTCGGTTTTGGATATGACGTTCCGAAAATGCAAAATTTTACCATTAGCATATGCACTTGTTCTGTTTGTGGATGTGATGTTCCAAAAATGTTATCATCATCATGAGCATTACCATCATGCACTTGTTCTATTTGTGGATGTGATGTTCCAACAATGCAATCATTTCCATCATGCCCTTGTTCTGTTTGTGGACCTTGACACACACACTTGACTTATTCAGGTTGGAGCAGCTCTTGCCCTTGGGCTCCGTGATCTTTAAGGAGGAGTCCGGGTACAGAGGCTACTACCACCACATGCTGAAGCCTTATGAACACTACATTCCGTACGTCTAAACATGATGATAGTCATCAGTTGATTGGGTGTGGGGTGGGGCGTTTGGGTGTCGAGGAATGTGGGGTGTAGGGGTGGGGTGGGGTGTATCAATGCTTGCTACTACTACCACATGCTGAAGCCTTATGAACACTACATTCCGTAAGTCTAAACGTGATGATAGTCATCAGTTGATTGGGTGTGGGGTGGGGTGTTTGGGTGTCGGGGGGTGTAGGGGTGGGGTGGGGTGTATCAATGCCTGCTACTACCACCACATGCTGAAGCCTTATGAACACTACATTCCGTAAGTCTAAACATGATGATAGTCATCAGTTGATTGGGTGTGGGGTGGGTGTGTATCAATGCCTACTACAACCACCACATGATGATAGACATCTGTTGAGTTGGTTGGGAGTGGGGGTGTTTGGGTGTGGGGTGGGTTGTATCAATGCCTACTACTACCACCACATGATGATAGACATCTGTTGAGTTGGTTGGGAGTTGGGGTGTTTGGGTGTGGGGTGGGTTGTATCAATGCCTACTACTACCACCACATGATGATAGACATCTGTTGAGTTGGTTGGGAGTGGGGGTGTTTGGGTGTGGGGTGGGTGTGTATCAATGCCTACTACTACCACCACATGATGATAGACATCTGTTGAGTTGGTTGGGAGTGGGGGTATTAGGGTGTGGGGTGGGTTTTATCAATGCCTACTACTACCACCACATGATGATAGACATCTGTTGAGTTGGTTGGGAGTGGGGGTGTTTGGGTGTGGGGTGGGTTTTATCAATGCCTACTACTACCACCACATGATGATAGACATCTGTTGAGTTGGTTGGGAGTGGGGGTGTTTGGATGTGGGGTGGGTTGTATTAATGCCTACTACCACATGTTGAAGTCTTATGAACACTACATTCCGTAAGTTTAAACATAATGATTGTTATCAGTTGACTGGGTGTGGGGGTGTTTGGGGGTGGGGGTGGGGTGGGGGGTTTCAATGCCTACTACCACATGCTGAAGCCTTATGATAAACATCATAACTGCATGCTGTAAGTCCAAACATGATGATTGTCATCAGTTGATTGGGTGTGGGGGTGTTTGATTGGTTGTTTGGGTGTGGGGTGGGGCGTTTGGGTGTGGGGGTGTTTGATTGGTTGTTAAGGTGTGGGGTGGGGCGTTTGGGTGTGGGGGTGTTTGATTGGTTGTTTGGTGTGGGGTGGGGCGTTTGGGTGTGGGGGTGTTGATTGGTTGTTTGGGTGTGGGGTGGGGCGTTTGGGTGTGGGGGTGTTTGATTGGTTGTTTGGGTGTGGGGTGGGGCGTTTGGGTGTGGGGGTGTTTGATTGGTTGTTTGGGTGTGGGGTGGGGCGTTTGGGTGTGGGGGTGTTTTGATTGGTTGTTTGGGTGTGGGGGTGGGGCGTTTGGGTGTGGGGGTGTTTGATTGGTTGTTTGGGTGTGGGGTGGGGCGTTTGGGTGTGGGGGTGTTTGATTGGTTGTTTGGGTGTGGGGTGGGGGTGTTTGGGTGGGGGTGTGGGTGCATCAATGCCTACTATACCACCACATGCTGAAGCCTTATGAACACCACACTTTGTAAGCTTGGTGCATGGAGACTGAACATGAAGCTGATCAACAGTTGATTGGTGGGTATGTTGTGGTGTGTGTGTGTGTGGTGTGTGTGTATGTGGTGGGTATGTTGTGGTGTGTGTGTGTGTGGTGGGTATGTTGTGGTGTGTGTGTGGTGTGTGTGTGTGTGGTGGGTATGTTGTGGTGTGTGTGGGGGGGGTGGGTATGTTGTGTTGTGTGTGTGTGTGGGGGGGGGGGGGGGGGGGGGGGGGGGTATGTTGTGGGGTGTGTGTGTGGGGTTGTGTGTGTGTGTGGGGGGGGGGGGGGGTAGCACTATTTGAATAAGCAGCAAAGCACTGTGTATTTTGATTTTGTATTTTGATTTTGTATTTTAAATCCGGAAGAAGGGTTAGGAAGAACTATTGGAATAAGGTGTAAAGAGTCAATAAACATTGACTGACAATCACTTCCCACCTTCCTGCATCTTCTGGAAGAAGGGGGTGCTGACAAGGGTGTGTGTGTGGGGGGGGGGGGGGGGGGGGGGGGGGGGTGTAGCACTATTTGAATAAGCTGTAAATCACTATTGCAATAAGCAGTAAAGCGATGATGAAATAAATTGTAAAGATTCGATATACATTGACTGGCAATCACTTCACACCTTCCTGCAGCTTCTGGAAGAGGGGCCCGGAAGACATCCTCGAGGCCTTGGACTGGGCTGAGGCAAATGATAAGAAGTCAGAAGAGATTGGAAGCAACGCACAGGTGTGTCAACTGGATTTCACTCTTGTAGCTTGCATACCTGTATATATATATATTGGTATTTGTTTTTGCATACCTGTATACATATATTGCCTGTATACATATATTACCTGTATACATATATTGGTATTTGTTCAGTTAGTTAGTTAGTTAACAGTAATGTGCCGTATTCTGGGGCCGGGAATTGAAAATTCAAGAGACATTGGAAGCAACGCACGGGTGGACCAACTGGACTGCACTCTTGTTGCTTGCATACCTGTAAACATATATATTGGTATTTGTTTAGTTAGTTAGTTAGTTAGCTGTAATGTGCCATATTTGGGGCCGGGAATTAGAAATTTAAAAGAGAGATTGGAAGTAACGCACGGGTGGGCCAACTGGACTGGACCCTTGTTGCTTGCATACCTGTATATATATACATTGTTATTTGTTTAGTTAGTTAGTTAACCGAAATGTGCCATATTTGGGGCCGGGAATTAGAAATTCAAAAGAGAGATCGGAAGCAATGCACAGGTGGCTCAATGCAATCACCGCCAACGCAATCACCGCAATTTCAGCTATGCAAGCAACGCACAGTTCACTCTTGTTGCTAACGTAACTGAAATTGCAGTTCACAGTAATGCGCTGTATGCAATGCATCTTGGGCAGGAAGTGGGTAGTCAAAAAACATTGGAAGCAACACACAGGTGGTTCAACTGAAGGTCACTGTTGTTGATTAGGTAACTGTACATATATAATCAGTCATAACAACAGGTGGCTCAACTGGAGTTCACTATAGTTGCCAACGTAACTGAAATTTCAGTTCACAGTAACGTGCTGTATGCAATGTATCTGGGGCAGGAAATGGGTAGTCCATTGGAAGCAAAACGCAGGTGGGTCAACTGGAGGTCACTGTTGTTGCTTGGTTAACTGTACATATATAATCAGTCATAACAACAGGTGGCTCAACTGGAGGTCACTCTTGTTGCTTGGGTAACTGTACATATATAATTAGTCACAACAACAGGTGGCTCAACTGGAGGTCACTGTTGTTGATTGGGCAACTGTATATGTACATTTTTATAAAAATATATATATTCAGTCATAACAACAGGTCGGTCAACTGGAGGTCACTGTTGTTGCTTGGGTAACTGTACATATATAATCAGTCATAACAACAGGTGGGTCAACTGGAGGTCACTGTTGTTGATTGGGCAACTGCATATGTACATATATATAAAAATATATATATTCGGTCATAACAACAGGTCGGTCAACCGGAGGTCACTGTTGTTGCTTGGGTAACTGTATTTTTAGTTCACAGTAATTAGGTAATAAGTCATGCCCCCTTCACCCCCACACATACCAACTCCACCACAATTACTATCACACACCAAACATACCAAACATACCAAACATACCAAACATGTCAAACAAGCCCCTAACTCCCACCTCCCACCCACCCTTCCTACCCCCAGAACTTCGCAGTGAAGTACCTCAACAGCGAGGCTCGCTCATGCTACATGTACACCCTCCTTCAGCGGTACGCCAAGCTTCTGAAGTACAAGCCCGGAAAGACACCTGGCAGGGAGTATATGGAGTACTACGAAACCGCCGAAAACTTTTTAGAAAACGAAATCCATTCAATTGAGAATGGGCTGTGGCAAAAGATTGTGTTTGAAGTGGGGGCGGCCCCTACCAAGCACAGGCTTACCTGGTAACCTAGCTACCTACCTAGCTACGTACGGTAGCTACCTATCTACTTACCTACCTACCTACCAAGCCCATGCTTACCTGGTAACCTAGCTACCTACCTAGCGACATAGCTATGTAGCTACCTACCTAGCTACCGAACAAGCCCAGGCGTACCTAGTAACCTAGCTACCTACCTAGCTACCAAACAAGCCCAGGTACTTGTAACCTAGCACCTACCTACCTTACACGCCCCGACCTTACTGGTAAAATAGTCCAACCTACCTAGCTACCACATAGCAACCCACAAACTAGCTAGCTACCTTACTACTCACAACTAGCAAACTCTAGCTACCTACTCTACCTAGCCCGAATTCTTTGTAACCTAGCTAGCTACTACTACCAACGCCACACTACGGTACACTAGATCCCTACTAGTACCCCACCTGCCTACACGCCCAGACCTTACCGGAAACTAGTACCTCCTAGGTACCCACCTGCCTACCAAGCCCAGACTTACCTGGTAAACTAGCTACCTACCTAGGTACCCACCTGCCTACCAAGCCCAGACTTACCTGGTAAACTAGCTACCTACCTAGGTACCCACCTGCCTACCAAGCCCAGACTTACCTGGTAAACTAGCTACCTACCTAGGTACCCACCGCCACAAGGCCCCAGACCTTACTGGTAACTAGCTACCACCTAGGTAACCCACCTGCCTACCACCCAGACTTACCTGGTAAACTAGTACCTCCTAGGTACCCTCCTGCCTACCAAGCCCAGACTTACCTGGTAAACTAGCTACCTACCTAGGTACCCACCTGCCTACCAAGCCCAGACTTACCTGGTAAACTAGCTACCTACCTAGGTACCCACCTGCCTACCAATCCCAGACTTACCTGGCAAACTAGCCAGCTACCTACCTACCTACCTACTTACCTGGTAACCTACCTACCTACCTAGCTACCACACTAGCAACCTAACTACCCTGTCGTCTACTATGGTCACAGTCTGAACATGACAACCTGTCAAGTGTAATCCTGGTGACCTGGCCAGCCGAGCCCACATGCATATGGTGAGCGATGCCTGTTAGACTAGAGCTATACTAGACTATAAGCTTTGGGTCCTCACCAGGGGGGGGGGGACAAAAAAAAGTGCTAGACCCCATCACAAAAAGTGCTGAGGCACCCTTCTGCAGACCCCCCCCCCCCTCCCCCCCCCCCCGGCTCCAGAACCCACTGTACAGCCACCATCTCAGCCACCACTTAGTGTTATGGTGTATAATTAGGCTCATTTTATAGGGTTTTCATAGGCCTATCCATTGAGGTTAGTCTTGAGACCACTGGGAATGTTTGAAGCATAGAAAATCATCATCACCAATGTTACATTGTTTGGTGGGGCTTGGAGATCAGTCAGTCCGTAAAAATAAAAGTCAGTCAAAAAAGTCAGTCAAAAAAGAAGAAGCAGTGAACTACCACGAGGTCTCGCTCTGCACTTCGTTGTACTCGTGTTGTTTACGGCGTTGAGAGAGAGAGAGACCCTAGACCCCCCCCCCCCCCCCCCCCCCCCCCCCCCCCCCCCCCCTGCCCTGGGCATAATATGTGGTGGATCCCCACCCCAATAGCATAAATGGACTGGTATTTAGTAGAGGAACACCCTAGTTCCACTCCCATGTCATTCTGAGGGCTGTAGAAAAAGTGCCTGAAAAGCAGCTGAAAGTACCTAATTTTTTGAAAATGTTGGGTTTTTTCCTCCCCACCCCACCCCACCCCACCTGCGGCCCCAAACTTTGGAGGACCGGCACTTTTTTCTGCTGGGCCAAATTAATAAATTAGACCGGATTCTTCATCCTCTCAATGATATCTACAAGGTTTGATGATGGGGTCATTTTGGTTCGAAGTTGCCCCCCCCCCCTTGGTCCTCACCGTCACTTTTTGCGAACCAAGAGCTGTTTTTCGAGGACTTTTTCGAGCATTTTTCCCGAGACAATCCGCGTCGCGTCTGTCCGGAGTAGTACTGACGGTTGGCGAATGAGATTGTTAGTTATATTGCCTGTTAGAACGGTTGAACTTTCAGCCGGAGATGGGCGAACAGTGGTTGGAATGGTCAGGAAGTCTGTTGCCGTTCGAGATTTAGTCCTCAGCTCGGGAACTAGAAAAGTTCAGAAAACCGGTTGGCGAATGCCTACCTGGAATCTCGGGTAGGCTTTTTGAGGGGAGTATAATGAGTGACCAGGCATTCCCTTCCCGACGGCAACATGGACGGACATGGCTGCCCTTGCCTAGGTTCTGCGAACTGCCTGCCCGCCTGTCTTCGCTCAGTTCAACTTACTAACCCCTGGACCGACCACCGCGGGGGCCCTTAGGGCACCCTTCTATTTCTTATCCTGATGTATGAGTCACCAAGCTTGTCGATTGGGTTTCGAACTGACATTGTCATCAATCTCAAATCTGTTTCTGCGCAAATGTAGAACACATTGTTAGGAAACTGCCTTGCCTTTTCATTTCATGATTGCTTCAAAAGAGCGGAAATCAGTTTATTCCAAAACTTTTCCGGGACCGAATCCAGCCAGCAATGCGGTCAGCAATCGGGCCAGAAATCCAGCCAGCAGCCTGCTACGGTTGCCAGCAGCCAGCAAATTAGCTTTTATATGTCTGTACCCGGTTCTACATGTAGATGGTTATTTCTCCATCGGCCTTCTAAATACATTTTGGCAAAATGGGAGGAGGAGTTGGCGATTTCGAGACTATCAGCTTGGATAACACTCCGGAGAGTGGACTTAGTGTGTGCAGAACGCCAATCTATAACTGCGGAGACGAGAGTAAGTTACAAGCACAGGAGACCCATTAAGGGGCACCAGTGGAGGAAGGAGCGGCAGCCTGTAACCTGATCAGGGTACAGGCTAGACAGCGCGTGTCAGAAGAACCGATGACGCAGTCAACAGGAAGTCGTCACAGTGTCATGAAGAATGACACAGTCTACGGGAAGCTGACATAGTACTGTCAGGACCGATAGTTCTAAGGGAGTACACAAGGAGTCACCAAGACATAAAACAAGCGAGGGCACCGCTATTCATGCTGATACTCCACCTATGACGCAGGTGACATACAATACTAGTACTCCACCTATGGCACTAGGGACATAGAACCATAAACTGGTAGCAAACAAAAATTATTAAGGAACGGCGAAAAAAACTGGAAACCAGAAGAAAGCCTTGTCTAAAATAAAAGGATGAGAAAGGATGAACCAAAAACCACTGTAGTACTCCGAAAATGTAGCAGCAAAAAACTTGGGTCATACCGAGCTGAGCTGAGAACAAAATGGAAATGTAACCATCCATGGTAAGCGCAAAAATACTATTCATCCAGAATAGTAGGCACCAAACCAGAAAATCACAGGGAGGCCAAACAGAAATCAATCCCAAGACCAAAGGAAGGGGAACAACGGTGACTGAAAGAACCGAGAACTTAACCTAAAGAGAAGACTGTAAAAATCGTATATCAAAGTTGGGGAACAACGGTATAGAAAACCCGATCCGGGAATAGGAACCTAACGCCAATCAATGATAACCAAAGAGACGGATTGAAATATCGTGTGAGAGCAGCACACGAGAGAATCAAAGCCTAAAGGACGCAGACAAGAGGACACTAAAGACTACGATGGAAAAATAAAGTCGATGGAAAAATCCACTACCTTAAAAACTATTCTTAGCATAGAATTCATGACTAGGTGGGATGAAAAAACCATGATGAACTGGTTTCTTACTCAAAGATGGAAGTAAGAAGATTTATGAAAGTTAATTATCATAAATCCCCAGTTACGGCACTAACTAAAACATTCTAGGAAGTGGGTATCGCACCGCAAAGAACTCATGCACTCAAGACAAACCAAGCACCTAACCACAAGCAAACCTAACCTGCAGCAACTGAAAATCCAAAGGATGCGAAGTTAAACTTCAAGGAACTCGTAACCAACAAAGGAAACAAAGTCCAATGAACAATAGAAGTTTAGACGTACAAACACAGTACAGAAAACCCATTGTCCACGTGAAAAATAGTAAACGCATAAAAAGGACTTTAAAGAATTTACTGCAAAGGAAGGAATGAAAGGGCGCTTGAAATACACTCGGAAGAACAAGAAAGAGGTGAGCGGCGGTACATCTGCAAGGACATCTGCAAGTACAACTGCAAGATGACCCAGCCCACCAAATTACAGTAAAATCCAAAGGGATATAACTACTACACTCCACAAAAAGTTCTAATCACTTGAGGGGCTGGTGATTTAAAAACAGTGAGGAGTAAAAAAAATTAGCTAATCTATGATGAGCTCCACCGAATGAACCATCTGCCTATGGAACTAAGAGTCAGAAACCATCAAGACGCTATAACGGTGGTTTGAATGAATTACCACCTTCCACCAAAACCAAGAAAGACAGCTGAAAGGAAGCTGCCTAAACAAAGCGTCGTAACGCTCCACCAATCTAGACTACCCTATAAGACAGTCTAGGCGGTGCTGAGGAATAGGCACTCACACATAGGGCCATGTTAACCAACGTATGAGAACCAGCAGCACCTAAAACAATGAATCCTGGGTTGACTGTAACACCCCAGCCATACGCAGTATCAAGCTAGACCAGTGTTCAAGATCATCACTTACACATTCGGCAACGGCTACATCATCACATGGGCTTGACCCGAATAATCCACCAGGGATGACAGGAGGCGAAGGAATTATCGACACCTGCGAGCCATCCTCTGTGATGAGGCCCGCATGGATCCTGATTACAAATTTGTCTATGATGGAGCACAACTTTCTACAAAGTTATCTTTTATCTACTTGGGATCCCTCTTTGTGGATGGTGACTCAAGCAATCGTGCAAAAGCTGCTTTTTCTAGGATGCTCACTAAGGCCCAAAAGGCACACCACATGCTTCGTAGGCGATGCCATACTATGGAGATATACAATATTGATATTCTCACCCACCTGTTTGATTCTCTTGTACAACCTATCCTGAATTTTGGCTGTGAGGTGTGGGCTCCTTCTATTCTGAACAACACACTTATCTCAAATGACCATGCTTGTGAGAAATGGCATAGAGGTATACTTAAACAAATGTTGGGTGTTTGCCAATCTACTACATCTAATATTATCATGGAAGAGCTGGGTAGAACCCCGTTGTGTTTTGCTTGGCTTAAACAAGCTTTGCGCTTCTGGAACAAGAACATACATAAAGAACCTGAGGATCTCATTAGAATGGCTCTTGAGGAATCTTTTGACTCCAACACTGGCTGGGTTCATGACTTGCGTTGTGCTCTCCACAAGCTAGGATCCAGTAAAAACATCAACATTTTGGAGGCTGTCGATGTCGAAGGTATTATGTCTGAAGTTTTTGAGTCATGGAGGTTTAAGTACCCAAGTGACACCAATGCAGTTAGAGACATCCCTGATGAGAGAAGGGTTGGCTTTAAACGCCTCCGATACCAAAAATGGTTCGCAGCCAACAGCAATGATGAGAATGGCTTGATTCCCTTTACATCCGCCTTACATAAGCAGGATCAGATTCGTTCTATAGCACAGTTTAGAATGGGTTCCCATTGGCTGAACACAGAAAGAATGAGGGTGGTGGATAGAGCACACATCCCTCGCTCAATGAGACACTGTCAAATGTGTGGGTTCCAAAAACCTGAGGATGAAATGCATATGTTTGAGTGCCCTTTTTATAATGATATTCGCCTCCGCTACCAGAATCTGTTTACAGATATTTATAGGCATGTCCATGAGGATACCGACTTAACCGTATGGAATGTGGAATTCTGCGATTCCACATTCAGAACCTTTATGAATGGAAATGGCACTAAGTCTTTTTGGAGCAACCTAGCCGACTATCTTTCTACTTGTAGAAGAGCAAGACAGGAAGCCCTGGACTGCTTAGTGGCACCGTAATTTATTATCCCTTTTTTTCTTCTTGAGACTTCTCATTTGTTAGCTTCTTACCTCCGCCACTGTAAGTGGTTGAGATCTGGGTCCTGCTCTAAGGGGTTTAATACCTACGCCACCAAAACGGTGGTTGGGAGTTTGGTTTGTTTGTCCTCGACACACCCCTGATGTAATGGGGTTTTTTGCTTTGTGGGTGCTTTTTCTTTTTGTTTAAAGCACAGAGTCTCATACACCCTCGCGGTGTCAAGTAGACTTTAACATGTAATGTAATGTAATGTAATGTAATCCGAGGTGGTCGGAGGTTGGCGACTATTAAGCAATGGACCTGATCCACTCAAGGTACCACTATGATCGAAGGCTGTCTAAATCCTAAAGCTTCACCGATAAAACGTGGCACAGAGGAGGGCCTGGCGACCCCCTGAGATTCGGCTAAGATTATAGTTGGATATCCAACTCCCACCCGCCCTAAAACTTCACACACAATACAGCAAGATCAGGCCCTGGTCTAGAATGCAACAATGATACATCCCAGCCAGGCCAGCCAACAACAATTGGGGTTGTTAAAGGGCGTAGGGAATTACCGGTAACACATATCATATCACCGTTTGATGACAGGAGGGATGCAAGCGGGCACGGGGACCCATACTAATGGGAGAACCCAGAAAGACAGATTAGACGAAGTGGAGATAGAGAGTGCATCACTACTCACTACTAACTGGCGCAACATTGGAAACCCAAATATAATAACCCTTACTCACCAGGGAATACCCAACCAGTCTACCAAATAATGCCTTTTTAACTAGCTTGTTGCTTGACTGCCCAATACTAAGGTGACATAGCAAGGGCAACCTAACAAACGCAACAACGACACATCAGGTGCAACCCCAAAGAAAAGCTCTGAAGGAGTCTTGTCTCCCTAGATGAACAGGCGATTGCGAAGATAACTAGCACCATGCTGAGCAGTGTCATCATCAACAACTCATGACTGCCCCAAAAAATCGAGATCAACCATGCCTCTAAACCACTTAACTAAAAATTCCTAAGCCCTATCAGAACTCAAACACTTGAACACAAACTCACGTAACTAAGGCATACACCTAAGGGGGGAACCAGGGGCACGGGAAGACTAAGTAGTAACCTCTGTCGAACCACGGAACGCACCCAGGGGTCACAAGGAGCCTAAGAGAGAAAAATATCCACCAAGATATCATGCCAAAGATCCTCCACGGCCGCTGGACTAGGGCCAGGACGGCGTCCACTTCGGCCTGTAGCATGGGCGAAGTCCGGCGCTGCGAGACCTGGGATCACAGAAGGTGGGGAAGCGTTAGGTCGAAGTCGAGATTAGAGGTATGGGAAAAAGGAGACGAGAATGACATTGCAGCAAGTCGCACCTGGTGCAGAAAATCGCACCAATGGTAGAAAATCGCAAATCGCAGGGGCAGAATTCGAAAAATTATCGCTAGGATGCGAAAAGCAGAGCCGAGGCATGTAAAGGTCCTAATATTCCGCCGTCGATGATCAGTCAATCCCAAGTCCCCCCCTCTATCGCTCGACTCACCCGGTTGGGGGGTAGAGGGAGCAGCACCCGTAGTGGTGCTGACCATACCCCCCTGCTTCCTACCACCTCCAGAATCTCCACGTCCAGACGCGTAGGTCGTCCTCCTTTGGCGAACCCTACGGCAGGGCCGGCGATCCGCCAGCTTGATCGAAAAAATTCTCCAGAAGGTAGCACAGAGCCACTAGAGCGCAAGCTCATGCCACTAGCCGACCGTCGGCTGTGCAGAGCAAAGGGGGCAAAGACGACGTAGACATCAGCAGGGAGCTTGGTCGGCTTGGCAACCTCCGGTATGCAGGCAGAGCCTCAAACACCGGAGAAAGGTTAGCGACGTCAAGGACGCGAGCAGACAAAGACGGGGTATCTCCACCGATGTCCAGGCTAGTCGCCGACTTGAGTCTGCACGTCACAGTCATCTACGACAGACGGGTGGAGGCGACAGACGGCAGGGGAGGAAAAGGAAGAGAAGATGGAGGAATGACCGGGGGGGGTTACTTCCACGATGGCGGAAGGACTCTCATGACCGTTAGCAGAGGCAGCTGGTGCACAAACGTGTAGCCAATCATCAAGAGGAGCCGGGTCCTCCGTTGGAAAGACCGGTCGCAGCCATCGCTGAGAATGATACTGCGCATCCCGCGCGTCGAGGAAAGACCATCCATGTCATGGAGTTTCCCAAAATTAGCGGGAGGTCCTCACGGAAGTTGCATCGTAAAGCAGTGGTAGTAAATGAAGGACCGTATAACCTATCAGCTTGGATAACACTCCGGAGAGTGGACTTAGTGTGTGCAGAACGCCAATCTATAACTGCGGAGACGAGAGTAAGTTACAAGCACAGGAGACCCATTAAGGGGCACCAGTGGAGGAAGGAGCGGCAGCCTGTAACCTGATTAGGGTACAGGCTAGACAGCGCGTGTCAGAAGAACCGATGACGCAGTCAACAGGAAGTCGTCACAGTGTCATGAAGAATGACACAGTCTACGGGAAGCTGACATAGTACAGTCAGGACCGATAGTTCTAAGGGAGTACACAAGGAGTCACCAAGACATAAAACAAGCGAGAGCACCGCTATTCATGCTGATAGAGACGTCTCCTATTGAAATTGAAATTGAAATTGTTACATCCGTGTAGAACCGTTACTCACCGGACGTGAAATTAAGGACACCATAGCGTAAGCCGGAGCTAGCTATAGTCACCGTAGGACCATGTCAGTAAAAAGAATTACCACCGATGCCTGAACAACAGGCACCGTAGCCCCATCATGCCAGTGCAGCTTAATACGGGGGTTTTTCACCCCGGTTGGGAAGCACCGGCACAATACAGCTGGTAAGACAAAACCTGAGAGGGGGGACGGTCTGTGTGCTAGTCCCCGGGTATCGGCCCGGGGTGTGTTTCCATAAAGCGTCTGCACTGTAAAATACTCTGGAAACTAGTAATGGTGTGAGAGTGGACTGTGTCCCCCAGTTTGAGGGCACAGGATCTCTGAAGTCCAAGAGTGGTCATAGAAGTCAAAAAAGAGGTAGGAATAGTACCAGTTGTACCAACGGTAATAACTTCATAGTGAACAAGGTATCCAGCCGATCGAAGGCCATTGACTAATTCAACATGTTGGGCATGTTTAGTAATAAACTTAGTAGCGTGATTAGTATCAGAGCAGTATCCAAGCTCAAGAACCCAGAGTTCTTTATCAGACATACAGGTAGGAGAGTCTATGTCAGGTAGGACGGCAAGATTAGGTCTCATCCTCTTCCAATCCGCTACAGTAATAGTGGAGGGGCGTAACCAGTTAGGGAGACGTTTACCCAGGACCCCCCTGGGGAGGTCCTCTTCCTTGCCAGCGTCCATGATCATTCTGCGAGATCCCAGGGCTCCTGTGCAAATGGCCTTGTGGATGAGTCGCACTGCGGCGTCATGTCTCTTAATGTAGAGCCCTTTGAAAGTCCGGTGTGTGCAACCCGCCAGGATGTGGCCCGCTCCGTCCTCACTGGTGTGGCAGATAGGGCATAGGGAGTTCGTGGGTGGGTGAGTGCTGGTAATATAAGGGAGTTTCCAGCGGAATGCAAGTTTACGGTTCCACAGTCTACCCCAGCGGGCTTTAAGGATGTGGAATTTAGTTTTATGCTGGATAAGGGTTGAGGTCCAAAATTTGTTACTTGCTTGAGGAAGTTGGTGGGGGGTGTTTTCAGCCCAGGTGGTTGCATAAATCCCTTTAAGGGGGTGTTGACCAAGGTGGCAGCTAGTGGGTAGGTTAGAGGTGATACCTTGTGTAAGGTTAGGTGCTAAAATTCTTGGGGGGATATCTCCCATGGGTGTACGAGGAGGTTGAACTGTAGGCCAGGAAACATTGTGGCGGGGGATTTCCCCAGTGTTATCAGTAAAATTAGTTGAGGTAGGGTGCTCAGCTGCCTTGCGTGCTAGAGTGTCTGCTCTGTCATTTCCAAGGATACCTGTGTGGGAACGGACTTTACAAAGGGTGGTGTGTGAGCCATGCAGGATGCGTTGAATGAGGTGTTTTTGAATTGATTGCAGTAATTCAGTATGAATGGAACGGGCTGTTGTGGTGGGGTCATGAATCATTTTTTTAATCAGTTGAAGAGAGCAGAGGCTGTCTGTATGAAGGGTAAGAGATTTTTCATAGTCAATGTTGAGAAGGGCTTGGTGGATGGCTACCAGTTCTGCCCGGTTGTTAGTTTTGGTGGCCCCTATTCCCCCAGGGTTGATGGTGTAGCTTTGTCCTGCAGCCGGGACATATACTGCAGCACCTATTTTGCTAGGATGCCCTGGTTTACCTTTTATTAGGCTACCATATGTGTAGACCTGGAGGCCAGAGGAGGGGGTAGCAAGGTAAAAACAGGGGTGGGTAAGAGGAGAGGGGGGAGGGTGTTGGTGGAGTATAGGTTGCCAGGGATTTTTGGCAAGAGATTTAAGTATCCGAGGGTAGGTGATGACAATATCAGTGAAAGTAAGGGTGGAAGGTGGTGTGATAGTAGAGGGCTCCCAGGATGAGGAGAGGCTTTGCATGTAGTATGTCCATTGGTCAATAAAGTCTGGGAGTTTAGGAAAGTAAGTCTCTTGGCTGTGAGGGTTGCATATAAGGATGAGGTGTAATTTTTGAGTGGAGGGTGGGGTGTGAGATTTGCTGCCAAGCCATATTTCAGAGGTAGTATAAAATTCAGACTGTGGTCTAGAGTCAATGTAGTGGATCCAGGAGTGGTGGAGGAGAGTTTTGTAAGGGGCAGCAAGGTCATCAGGGAGGAGCATCAGGGTGCAGGTAGGGCTGAGAGTATTTTCAGCATGGTCAGCACTGGCTAGAGCCCACCTTAGAGCTTGGTGTGCTTGTGTGGTGGAATTGGGAATGTCCACCAGTGAGCCCCCAGTCCAGATGGTAAGAAAGGGGTCTTGGTTGGAGCCAAAGAGCTGGTCAGCAGGGCTGGTAGAAGAGAAGCTGGTGAGGCTTTGGTCGTAGCTAAGAGGATTGGAGGTACGATGGTGAGTAATGCCCAGAGCAGCTGCTGCTTGGTAGAGGAAGGGAGACAGAATGTTAGTGGCAGCAGGAGCAGCTCTGTATCTGGTGAAGAGGGCAGCTAGGTCAGTGTGGTATGTTCCTCCTTGGGTCAGTTGGTTCCATTTGGTTGGGTAGTGATTTTTAAAGTGGTCATAGTTTTGTTTAAGAGAGGTGAGCCTGTCGTTGGGAATGTGCCCAAGACAGTGACCTGTGGGGTTATAAAGATATGAAACGTTGGTACGTGTGTGTGTGGATTGGCAATCCAGAGTAGTGAGGATGCCTGTTTGTATAATGTAGGCTGAGGGTGGTTGAATGTCCCAGTCTGGGTGTCAGTCGTGTGTGTCAATTTTCAGAAGTTTGTGAACAAGGTTGTGGTTGTCAGCATTAAATCCTGGGGAGGTGGCCCATTGGCCTTGTTGCTGGAGGTTAGTGAGGTGGGTGTCCATCCTGGGATTGAGGTATGTGGTTATCGGAGGAGTGGTTTTAAAGGTGTGGGTTAATTGGTCATATGTTGGTTGTCCTACCAGTTCAACAAGGTGAGCCGCATGGTGAGATTCAGGCTTCTAGTGTATGGTGGAGGTAGTGGGGGTGAGAGGTGTGCAATGGTGGATGCTGTATCCCATGCGTGTGTAGGAGTTGATATGGTCGTTGTGCATGATGGTTGGGGCCCATTGGACGTGGACAACGGTGGTGGTGGCAAGTTTGTCGTCGTTGTAAGAGCGCTTGCCCCGCCAGCTCGTCATGTGCAGGGCTCTGTACTGAGATCCGTAAGTAAGGTGAAGCAGGCGCGCCGGTGGTGCAGGTGCGCTGCTGGCTGGGAATCTCATGGCCTCGCGGATCCTGTCAGGGTGCGAGGTGGAGGTTATTTTATATGCGCGGTAGACTTTGGAGGAGGAGGAGTGTCGGATCCAGGATTTGCACAAGTAGTGGCGCGCTGACCAGGTGGCGTCACTGTTGGGGCAGCCCCATGCTTGGTGCGCGTGACTGCCTGCGATCTGCGTGGGCCACGCCCACCATTGGTTTCCCTCCAGGTCCCCAGTGGGGTCCGCCTCGAAGTCTGCATCAGTAACGGAGGCGTGAGGTTGGTAGCGCTGGGTAAGTGGGGTGGAGGATTCGATAGGAGCAGGAAATTTAACGTTGTCTGTCGTGTTCTGCGAAATTGCGTAGCCAGGCGCAAGTTGCCTGTGGGAGAGGGGGAGTGGGTCAGAGTGAGTTGGAGGAGTGACGGTTTGGAAGGAGGAGAGGTGTGCGGTGAGGCGGTTCAGGGATTGTTTGTGGTGTTTAGTAATGTTGTGTGAAGTAATAAGAGAGAGGTCTGTAGTGCTGATAAGATGAGTTCCCATGGGGGTGACCAGGTCGTGGTATGAGTAGATGTCCAGGTCGTGAAAAGGAGTCATTAGTGAGACAGGGATTGCCTGTGGTGGAAGAGGGAGAGAGTGTATGTTAAGTATGTCAAGGAGTTCTGTGTTATTCCAAGAAATTATTATGTCAGATTTTTTAATAATTTCCAGCTGGCGGGCTAGGGACATATATTTAAGTTGCTTGCTGGAGAGAGAGAGAGGATCTAGAGTGGTCATGGTGGAGGTTGATTTGTCAAGAAGAGCCCTGGTGAGAATTCCCAGGTGACCTTGGTCGTTCATGGACTGGGTGAGGGCTGTTGAAGTAATCTGAGTATATTCAGTGAGTAGAGAAGGCACCCCTAGTCCTGCCTCTGTTTTAGGGAGGTGGAGTGCTCTTGTCGGAAAGGATCTAGGAAGGGAGCAGCAGAGTTTAACTGTTTTTAATACTGCTCTGTCAATGACATGAATGTCGGTTAGTGAGAAGGGAGCTACTATCATGGGGTATTTAATAGCTGCTCTGACACATTGTGAGATTATTCGTACACATTGGGTGGGGGTTGCCCTATTTTTAGCTTTAGTGAGGATACTCAAGCCTTTGTTGTAGATGGTTTCAATAGTAGAGTGAAGTTGAGTTTTCCAATTTAAGGTGAGTGAGATGTGGACCCCCAGGTATTTATAGGCTTGGTCTGGCGGCTGGTAGGTAGCATAGGAATTACCTAGAGGAATTTTTTCTAGCCTTTGTTTGAGTGTGTTGTTGTGAGTAGGTTGTGAGGGGTGTGATTTGTGGAGTATGCCACTAACCACACATTTAGTGGCGTTAAGGGGAATGCCCGACCAGATACTAAAAGTTTGAACTTTACCACATTGGATGCGAAGGTCCTCTGAGCTGCCGGTTAGGACGGCAGTGTCATCAGCATACCCCAAGCTGCTAGTGTGGTTTTCATCTGCTGTTGTGGAGGGTAGGGATGCTGCTCTGTATCCTCGTCCTCCAGAACGGAGCCATCTGTGTAGGGGTTCTAGAAAAATAATGAAGAGTAAGGGGGAGAGAGTGTCCCCCTGGATAGTGCCCCTAGTGATGGGGATAGGGGAGCCAGATGTATTGTTAAGGAGGATATGTGTAGTAGAGTTTGTGTAAATTCCTTTAATTGTATCTATAGTATCATGGGTATAACCCAAGCTGTGCATAATGCAGAGAAGTTTTTGGTGATCAATCATGTTGAAGGCAGAGCTAAAGTCAAAGTAGGCAGCATAAAGGTCCTAGTGGAAGAGGGCAGCATCCTCAATGTTGTGGAGTAGGGTCAGGAGTTGTCTATAGGTACTTTTGTCTTTTCTGAAACCCTCTTGGCAGGCACTTAAAAAGTGATTGGTTTCAGAGTAGGTAGTAATAGTGTTGGTAACAAGAGAGGTCCAGAGTTTGGCTACAGCATTGTTAAGGCCTATTGGCCAGTAATTTTGGGGTAAGCAAGCATCTGATTTTTTGTAGAGCATGACTGTGTGGGAGATTTTCCAGCAGTCTGGTGTTTCTCCCAGGATCCATACTAGCTGCATGAGTTTGTGTATGGTGAGGTGCATTTCCTGTGGGAGGCACATAAGTAGTTCATTAGGTATGCCGTCTGGGCCTGTGGCTTTGTCAGTGGAGAGTTTCCTGATGCAGTCATCATAGGTGGTTGAGGAGGAGAGATAGGTGTAAGGGGAGGCAGTGGTTTGTATGGAGTTGGCTGGAGTTTCAAGGTGGTATTTGTCTGTGTGTGTTTCCCATGGAGGGGGAGTGGCATGTCGGGTATAATCATCTAAGATGGGTGGTGTGGGAGGTGACATAAGTTTACCCATGTGTTTGGTCAAAACTTCCAGGAGACCCTGGGTACTGGTGCTAAGTGTGTTCGAGGATGCATCCAGTAGGGCAGTGGGTGTGTGTGTGTAGATGTCAGGGGAGAAAATATACCTGTGAGTTTGTCGTGCCTGTGTGCTAAGGCGGCGTCTGAATTTCTTGATGGAGGCAGTTGCTCTCTCCTCTTTGAGTGCAGCCTGCATGTGACGTAGTTCTGTAATACTTTGTTGAATATCAGCAGTTAGAGAGAGGCAGTAGTCAGGGAGGAGTAGGTTTTGCAGGTGTTGTATTTTGATTTTAGTGGTAGGTGAGTATGTACCTGCCGTATGAGGTGTGCTTCTGAGCTCCATGTATTGTTGTTGGTCAAGGTGGGTGGAGGCTGTTCGAAGTGCTTTAATGTGTTTAATATGGTAGTTAAGACGTCTGTAAGTTTTAGCAGTTTGTCTGGGCAAAAAAATGCCTGGTGTGCTAGACTTAATGGGGCAGATGTCAGTCATGATGGAAAGAGCTTGGTGTAAAGTGATCATGAGATGATCTGCCATGCTATTAAGATTTTTGGCATGGTGGCTGTGAGTTCTTGTCTAATAGATTGGATGTGTGCAGATGTTTTATCTTCTCCCAGTAAAGTTTGTGCTATAGTCCAGGCTTTATTTATGTTGATGTGGCTGTGTTGAAATTGATGGAGAAATTTATTTGAGATTGCCTCTTTGGCTATGGCCATGTCCTGTTGCTTGAGAGGGAGTTGCAGTTGGGGTGTTGGATCGTGAGGTGGTGTGTCCAGGTTGGGAGGTGGAAAGAGAGAGGAGGTAATTTGTTGTTCCAGGGTCAAGTGGTCAAGTGTGTCTCCCATTTGGTGTGTGGTTTCTGTCACCATGGTTGCAGGTGGAGGGTTGATGAGAATGATGTCATCTATCCTGCTGCTGTAGGAGGTGTTGTCTGAATAAGTATGGGGACGTGGAGATGGTTGGATGTGGATTGAATATTTATTAAGATGCTGGTAGTGAGGCTGGTCCTCCAGATGATGGACTGTGTTGCTTCTATCAGTGAGGTAGTAAGCTGCATTCCAGTCTCCCCCTGCAATATAGTGGTGAGAGGGGTTCTGGGATATGATGTAGTGGATGTGTTCATAGATGCGGGCTCTTTTGGCAGGATCATTGCAGGGCGTGTAGACACCTAGGATGTGAGTGATGTTGTTAATAGTTTGATGAGTGAGGTGACCAGCTATGTCAGTAGGGATTTCATGTTTAATTAGGTGTGCAGTAAGAGTCTTTTTGATAAGTGTGATGACTCCAGCTGAGCGGGTAACAATGTTGTCTGCATTGGTAGCTTGCTTAATGGTTTTGCTGCTGTGATGAAAGTGGTAGTCAGAGAGGTCTTGTTTGATCATATTAATTATGCCTGTATTGTTGGAGGTGAGTTTTGTTTCGGTGAGAATAGCAATGTCTGGCTCAATAGTTCGAATATGGTCATAGAGTGTTTCCCAGGATGAGAAAATGCCTCTGCAGTTGGAGGTGATAATGTTAGTGAGATAGAGTGCAGTTTGCTGTTGTTGAACAGGATATGAAGTAGTATGAGTAATTTTAATTATTTTCGTTGGAAGGGTTTTGGTGGTGAGTCTGGAAGGAGCAGGTTTCTTGGTAGGAGGTTCTGCCCCAAAAATTCTGCATTGACGAAACTTAGTGAAGTCAGGAAGGACAACTTTGCTAGGTGTAGGGAGAGGTGTGTTGTGCATCTGGTGTGAGCAGGGGTGTGAGCGTTTGGTAGTTAAATTATTTTTCTTTGTAGGAGATGTTTTTTGTTTTGATCTGGGAGGTTCCTCATCGTCACAGACTAAGTAAATAGTTTCTGTGGGGTCTTTTTGATTTAAAGAGGGGGAATCTATGGGATCTTCTTGATCTGATAGGGTGGAGTCTAGGAGATCAGAGAAAGTTAGATCTGAGGAGTTATCCTGATCTGGTAAGTTCTGATCTGTGAGTTCTGCAGGCCATGGGGAAGTTATGTGGTCCATACTGTGGGGAGAGTCAGGACGGTTGTGAGTGGGTGTGGTGTTACTAGTAGGGGAGATCATGTCAACAGTCTCCCTAGTAGGGTGGCCTGGAGTGTGGTTAATTTCTGGTTGAAAAGGGTGTGAAAGGAAGGAGGGTGATGCTTTGGTAAGAGTGTAGATGTGCCCTTGGAGTTTTATCCAATCTTGTGAGTGGAGAAGACTAGGGCCGTTGTGTTCAGAGTTCATGTCCCACCACTTACCATTAATTTGCTTAATGGTTGTAGCATGTCCATATCCACAGTTGTAGTGGAGGATAAACCTTGTGCAGCTGGGAGGAAGCCGAGATAAAATTTGCTGTTTAGTGCTGCCAGGCATAACTCCTGCAGAATAGTTCTCAGATGTGTCTTCAGTTGTTGGTGTAGTAAGGGGACGGGATGGAGTATATGTTTGGGAGTTCCTGTGGCCAGTGAGAGAGCCTAAGTGAGATTTCCTGTTAGCCAGGTAATAGTTGACTAAAGGGATTGTGTAGTTACCGGTTAGTTTGTTGAAGTAGCAACGTTCTAGATCCCACTCATGTTGAGTGTAGTTAGTGACGTGTGTGTTGAGGTTTATGGAGAACTGTAGGACCTCTTTGTAGTCGAGGGCCTTGTATCCGAGGTAGGCGTTAATAGAATGAACTTGACAGTGACAGTCTATTTGGGGTTCCCAATAGCTAGAGCTGTTTACAGGAGTGGAACGAAGTCTGGAAGTAGGTCTACCTCCCCTAGGAGCTGTATCCCAGGTATGATGAGTCAAGGTTCTAATGTCCTGAGTACAGGATTTCCTATTAGGTTCACAGCTAGAATTCTGCTTTGCATAGTGTTTCAGAAGAAGGAAGCTGTTCACGATTGACTTATCAATAGTGGGTGTACTCTGTACTGATGTCAATAGCTTGGTACACCCTATGATCCAACAAGTAGCCATAAGGAGGGGGACAATCAGAAGGGTGCTATAGAAGTCTATGACTAAGAAGGAGGGGATCATAATGGGACTTGCACCCACGCCATGGGAGGCTGTGTTAATCGTCAGAGACGATGATGCCACGAGGGGCACATCGGGAGGGGCACATCGGGACTTGCACCCACGCCGCCATGGGAGGTATTAATCGTCAGAGACGACAATGCCACGAGGGGCATATCGGGACTTGCACCCACGCCGCGAGGGGCGGTATTAGTAGCTGTGGGAGGCTTAGAGAGTATGGGGTTTCGAAGATGGCCAATGAGTGTATTGTTGAGATGTTTGCTGTTTTGTTGAGCTCCCATTGAATACTTGCTGGTGGCTGGGTAGGTGTTAGGTGCGAAGAAAGATAAGGGAGTGCGGAGATAGGCTGTTGAAGCGGCGGTTAAATTCAGGCAGTTGACGAGAAGGAGGGCAATGACAAGGTGAATGGCAGAGTTCGTGGTAGGAGGATTTCGTCTGTCTTGTTTGTTCCGGATATTTTTTGATTGAGTAGGGTTGGGATGATTTTTAGGTTTAGCAGAACTTGGTTCAGCATGAGTCCTAGGTAGATTCTTGGAGCTTTTGCTCTCTGCCCGGAAGCTGCCTGTCGGATCTTGTTGTCCAGGTTGTCCATTGAAAGGTGAGGATATTTTAATAGAGACGTCTCCTAAAGAAGAGGACTGGAGAAGGTTCTGCCCAGGGCTCGGGCTTGTCTTCACCAGCGAAAGAGTGAAGCCCGGTGTGCCGGAAAATAGTTGCGTATTGTGTAAAGTCGAGTCTGCAGCTTATGCACCGCCTAAAAACGCGTACGTATTTATGATAGTTTCCTACTTCATAGTTCTAGCCCCTTCATATCTACAGTCCTTCCGTACCCGTTTTCCCCCGTCACTCGCTCGTCTTATCGAATCCTGTATAGCGAGTCCCGTAATGTATCTTTCAATAATAACCCTTCTACAATTTTTCCACACGGTCACGCTCGTGCGCCTGGTTGGGAAGGGGCCAATGTCAAAGGCCAACAGCAACCACAGCTACGTACTACAAGATCAACGCCATCGACGAGTAAACCATCCAAGTGAAGGGTCCTCCTCAGGGTACTTTAAATGGCCCAATTGGCCAGCGCTTTAGCACACTTGAAAACAAAAAAACTGCGCTTTGTAGTGGAAAAAGCGCAAAAATTGCTTGCTGCGCCCACAGGGAGTTGCAAAAAACTGCGCTTAAAGCGCAGAGGGGGTCAAAAAGTCAGCGCTCAAAAGCGCAAAAGCGCGCGCTTTGAATTACCCTGGTCCTCCTCCCTGCTCGGCCATTTTGACATGGTGACATCATCGAGTGAGTTTTTGTTGCGATCTGAATTCTCTAAATTATTATAACTCTTCCTACGGCTCAGATTACATGCTACATCTACTCACTACATCGTTTACCTCGTCATCATGTCCTTTCCTGGCCATCCCTGGAGCATCAGATGATTCTTTAGAAGACTGCAACATTTTTGTAAGCTGTGCCTCAACCCCAGCATCCACTTCTTTCAATTCTATGTCTCGTTGTTTCCCATATATACTTGTTTGTCCCTTTCTTCCTCCCCCAACTTTTCTGTTACATGAACCTGCTTCAGTTACTACTTTTGTAACTACATTTAAGAAAAACCCTGCTTTTGTAACTCTAGTTAAAAAAAATCATGCTAATTTATAACATTCCTACTATGTCCACAAGGTTGTCTTGTGCTATTGCTTTGTCAACTCTCTTTGGACTTCATCATTCCATTTATTCTTGCACATGCTTCAGCTACTCACTACACCTGTTACCTCGCCTGTCCTTGGAATAATTATATTCATCTTCATATTGTTTTGATCCTGCCTTGCCTTCAACAACACCATTCTGGAAAAAATCGTACTTCCAACATCTTGCGTTGTTCTACAACATCACAAGTGATGTCGTATTGTTGGTCCCTTCCAGGGATGTCACAGCCATGGATGAGGAGTCGAACATGGCACTATTCGATCCCATCGAGCTTCACATCAATGGAGAGGAGGAGCCCTTTCGTATCTTGAACACCGACATCATCACTAAATTGATGCGTCCGTACATAGAGGGAGAAGCTGGCGCCGCTGCCTACCCTACATTCACAGCCTGCCCCTAGTTGAGTTCCTGGCCCTATGAGATTCGAGGGGGACTAGTAAGCTTCTTAAAATCATGTTTTTGCTGTAGTATACCACATCACAATTATACCTTGCAACCTTCATATGTCGTCATCAGGGTAGAACACACCGGTCGGTATTTCGGTATTTGAGTATTGAATGGTCGGTATACCACTGCACAAAAAAAAACATCAGTTTGTCGTAACTTTCTGCAAGTCCTTCTAATGTGCACCGACCGATTCTGAGACAGAAAGGACTAGTACACACTAAGTATCTCAATGTATGAAGCTTTGAAACACATGACTAAAGATATACCAAATGTACAAGTGATATTAATAAACACATACAATCCAAAAACCATACCAAAGCTTCCACAAGACACTACGTCGTGCTTTGGACCAACAAGGTACCACCTCCCAACCCAGCAAAGATGCAAAAACAATACCTACACAACACATGAAAACCCTAACTTGATTAGCCATGTAGACAGATGAGCTGTATAAAAGCTGCTACATGTAGCCCAAAATAAAATTCGTTCTTTCTTACCTTCTGTTTGGCATCTACACCTGGACATGCTTTCACCAAATCGAGTACGCAGTCAACGTGGCCCATTACAGCAGCTCCTAACATTGATGTATAACCATCTTGTAAAGTTGATACAAGGAACGTTACAGTTATCAAATGTTATGTAATTTGGGACTGGTCTCATGTGCAGAACAACTAACCCCATCAATTCTCCATTCCAACACCACCTCACACCCAACAACCGGGTCTCCAATGCCGTTGACCTAGGACCCAATTCTATAACACCCCCAACCACACTTGCCCCAGACCTAGCCCTAACAGTAACCCCCACCTGCAGGCCCCAACGCTACCTGCAACCTCCAAACTCAACCATTCCCTCAAACACTTCACTTCAACCCCAACTCCACCCTCATACAGACCCCAATTCCAGTCCTTCCATCAAATCCCAACCCTTTCACTAACCCCAACCTTACCCCAAAATTACAACACAAGCCCTTCACTCCAATACAAACCCTGTCACAAACCCAAACCCCATAAAAATACCAACAGCAGCACTTTCCTCGAATCCCAAAGGATTCCCACCCCATAATGCCAATCCTAAATATTCCCTCCACCCCCACCCCTACATGCAAACCCTAGCCCTAAACAAAGACCAAGAGTGGTTTGCAGCACTTAATGTCCGCATGAATACAAATGCGCATTTCACACTAGAATGCATGTGTGAAAGCAACCATTTGGCTTATGCTGCCATGCTATGCATTCTTACATTGGTATACAGTGTAAATAACTTTTATTTCCATCATTTATAGGGGTATCAAAAACGGTGTAGTCATTTACATGATTCCTCTACATTATTTGATATGCAGTAAACAAATGAATAATGCGAAGTTGCCTTTGTTTATTTAAGAATGCACCTGGCACACGCCTAAAGTTATGGCAAGAACATGCATGTACCGTACGCGTCTTAAGTATTGGCAAGATTAAGTATTGGCAAATGTCATTTCCCCTATAAAAGTGGGTCTCAAAAAAGCATGGCAAAACTAACTTGGCAAAGGGTTCTATGGCTTTGACTGTCTCAAGCTCAGACTTGAAATCCAGTTGGCAAATGGTCTTATGTTTTGGTTCCATTTCCTTGTCACATGTTCACCAAGTAGTCTGCCCAAGCTTGCTGTAAAACCATGTAACAATTCAAATCAGGAGCATTAAACTTGCTAGGGCTTAGTAGCCAGACCTGTACATGGCTCCAGCCATCCAAATTGCCGACTGGAGCCATGTAACCAAGTTCAAGGTCAAGTACATGTTTGTTTTAGCTAATAGCCTAAACCCTAAACCCTGAGGTTTTATAAAAGGGCTCCCACAAAAGCATGGAAAGAGTACTTGGCAAAGGGGGTCATGGCTGGACCTTCTCAAGCTGAGACCCGAAAACCTGTTGGCGAAGGGTTGTTTTACTTGTGTTACATTTCCTTGTTACATGTTTACTGAGTGCAGGGTAGAAAAAACCGATCGGTATTCCGGTATTGGCGTTTTTGATGGTCGGTAGCCCAAAATTCCCAATGTGGGTTTGCCCGGAACTTTCTTGGGATTCCGTTCCGGTATGCACCGACCAATTCTGAGGGCGAATTCCGGTCAGACCGACCGGAATCCGGCCAGTTTCCGGTATCCGACTCAGCTTTGTAGCTGAGTAGCTGTGTAGCTTTCATGGTGATTGGTGCCCATGAGTTTCAAAACAGTTGAAACTTCGTCTTCCTTGACCTTCCCAACACCTGCCCTTTTGGAAGAGGAAGATGAAAGCACTTCCCTGCCTTTTGAACTGGCCCTGTTAGGGCTTTATTCGCCACAGAAATTCGAAATGAAACCGTGAATAATTCATAGCCTGCACACTCCATTGCTCACTCGAGCTTCACTTCAGCCTCTCTCTCTTCGCCTGCTCCTCGACTCCTCAGCTCATCCCCTCCTCCTCGCTCCTACCCCTCCCCCTTCCCCCCCTCCCCCTGCTGCTGCCCTTGCAGACTTCTGAGCGCAAGGAACTGCGGGGCGTTATTGCTCTTGGCGCCTGATCGTCATGGACTCGTTCCAAGGGTGGTCAGCAAACACTTATGAACCGTAAGTCATGTAGCCTGGTACCGTCGCGTGCATTCGCCCACTCCAACTGCATTGCCGGCCACTTGACCCCCTGCTGCTAGTTGAAATTCACAAACCCCTGCTGCCTTACGAACTCCAGATCTGGTTCTACAACTCTGCATCTACATGTGTAACGGTGGCAGCCCATCTGCATTGCCGACCACTTGACCCCCTGCTGCTAGTTGAAATTCACAGAGACCTTGTATGTAGTAATAGTTTCAGACTCAGTCTCTCATGAGGGTCAAGATGCTAGGCGGAAGAGTCTACAAGTTTGACTTAGCGTCAACCAGGGCCCAGGGGAGGTCATCTACCCCCGGGGTAGTAGGGACTACCAAGTACCAACACCCAGCACCTGTTCAGTGCTGTCAACCAGGTTGTCGTTCCTTCGTTTGATGACCCTGCCGCCTTCGACGAGGAGGAGTACGACGACGAGTTTGTGACTGACTCCGAGGCGGAGTCTGGTGTAGATGAGGATGATGATGATGATGACGATGAGCTGAGTGAGCTCAGCAGTGAGAGTGATGAGTCTGACAAGGACCCCGTCTCCAATGACGATGAAGCCATTGCTAGCATGCCTCCCCTAATGAATGACGATGAAGCGGACCCTTTCCTTGAGGGACTGTAGATGCTGCAGCTTATTCCAAGTAGTAGCTGTCTAGTAATTATTTTGTCCAGATAAATAAACTTCTGTTATGAATGCCAGATCTATTCCCAAGCTGGTGACATGTACATGACCAGGTTTTTCAGCTATGCTTTATGAAAGTTGACTGCAATGTGGCATGCGAGTCAAGTTAAATTAAGGTGATCAAGTAGCTTAGCTATATATGAATTGGGCTGCTGTTAGGCACATTTTACAGTTTGGCTATAATTTGATAGTTACAAGGTTTGCACCCAACCCAAGGCTCCAAGTTGCTGATTGCACTGGAAGGGTAAAAACAGAGTTACAGTATGGACAGCTCATTTCAGGGAGGCCATTGTCCCAGCCTGACAGAGTGAGTTCAAGTTCAAGTTTACTAAGTGTGTAACTTAGGCCCTGTAGTATGCTTAGGCTTGTAAAACCATGTAAACAATCGGTTACCAGCCATATCGAATCCATGTAACAATTCAAACCAGGAGCAGAGGTGGGCAGGCTAGCCATCTAGTTCATGCAGTAACCGTTAAAATGTAATGATAACACCTGGTGGGGCGTGGTGTTAAGGGAGCCCGTCGTACGCGGGTGGGGAGCGGTCTCCTACCTCAACTGGACAAGCTACCATCGCGGTTGACGACGACCTGCAGTAACCGTTATGTTGTAACTTGGCAAGAGGCCAGCCAGCTGGGACCGACTCAGGTCTCGTTGACTCATCGACTCAAAACCGCTTTGGCAAAGGGTCGTGCCAAATCGCTTGCCATTATTTCAGATTTGAAAAACAGCTGTGCCCCACCTGCTTTGCCTCCTTGAGCAAGTGTTTCAAATCCAACATGATTAAGGCTGTCAAGCTTTATATCGCCCGGTTATTATTTTACCGTGAACCGTACGATATATCGTACGGTTATAAAGTTCCAGCGTACGGTATTTTGGGGATTACGGTACGATATATCGTGTGTAACCATATCCTGTGGTCCTGTGGTCTACGAAAATATCTGACACTCGGCAGGTCGGCGGTTCGATTCTCGTCAGGAGCACCTGAGTCTG
The DNA here is from genome assembly GCA_013435795.1 of Chlamydomonas sp. ICE-L. Taxonomy (NCBI): domain Eukaryota; kingdom Viridiplantae; phylum Chlorophyta; class Chlorophyceae; order Chlamydomonadales; family Chlamydomonadaceae; genus Chlamydomonas; species Chlamydomonas sp. ICE-L. The sequence goes on along the minus strand of JACBWV010000394.1, from coordinate 732,493 downwards.
GGCCAGGGAATTTAGTATACCGCCTTATACCGTACGATATATCACGACATATCGTACGGTAATAGACCACGATGTTACCGTGTTTTTCTATCTCCCTCAGTATTGGTTCATGTGACTTGATTTTAAGTGTATGGACGTGTAAACGGTATTTCCTGTTATATCCCCCTGGTCTTTAACTGATTTTCACAAAAAAGTACAAAAATATTGTACGGTATCGATACCGTACGGTATATCACGATATATCTTACGGTAATTGAAAATACCGTACGGTATTGACAGTCCTAAAAGTACATGTTACATGATGGTCTAGTTGGTTAAGCGCGTGTTGGTGAAGGTTGTGGCCACACTCGCCTTGCCACAACGGTTGGTACAACCAATCCTGAGAGGTGAGCGGCATGGATGGAAAAGTCAGAGGTGCTTGAACTTGAACTTTCATACATGGCTCCAGCCTTTGAGGCTGCGCACCGTCTTCAAAAAACAAACTTCCGGACACATCGTGCGGAAGGTCAGTTGACCAGAAGAAAGAGTCCGTTCATCCGTTGCGTCGCAGGACGGACGCAGGCTATACAATTGGTTGCGCCTCAGGCAGCAGAGCTGTAGGTCTTCCTGATATACCCTAGTGCCCGTGGTTACTCTGCCTGAACCCAACACTATCCAAATAAAACAAAGCATGTGAGAACATTTGAATTGTTTATGTTACTGCCAAAGACATAGAGCAGCCAAATTGCTGGCTAGAGCCATGGAACCGAATTTAAATCCAAGAGGCTATGAGTCAGGATATACCACCATTTCCAATGTATGTTGATACCGTCCAGGGGTGGGCCAAATAGGCTAAAGGGGCATGCCCAAGCGTGACAGGAGGGGCTTAAAACAGAAAAGCACTGATAAACTGAACACCAAACAATTGTTTTACCTACTATATTTTGGCAAGAGCCCTGAGTTCGTGTTACAGTGGAAATATAATTAAATTATTACATCCAATTACAAATTCTCGCTCAGTTAACTCTTGCTATGCTTACTCCGCTTAGTGTGCTCCCTGTTTTCCGTGGGTAACACACGGGGGACTAGGCATTTGATGAAGACGACAGTCGTTGGTACTCTGGTTATGACTTATACGCTTAGTTAGCTACCTGGTGTCCGTGGGTATCACACGGGGGGGCTTGGCATTTTAAGAAGGCAGCTGTTGTTACTCTTGCTGTGTCTAATCCGCATAGGAAGTGCGCTCCTTGGTTTCCGTGGGTATTGCCCGGGAGGGGGCGGCATTTGAAGAGTGGGCAGCCCAGAGTTGGCTGGAAAGTGGAAACCCATGTAACAATCCAATCCAATCGTATTGGCTGGAAAACCATGTAACAATCCAATACACTCCTATGGACTATCCCTACCAGCCGCTGTGTGGTTCATCACATGACACATTTGTGCATGTCGTATGATCTAAACTCTCACCCCTATATTTACCTCTCGCTCTAATCATATCCTAGCTGGCACTCCATCCCAGACCCCCAGCACGATATATCTGCATGCTTCGCTCCCACACTTCCTTCTGGCGCTGATATCGCGACTTCTTTCACGTTTAAGCAACAATCGGATGTCCCGGATTTGATGGATGGCGAGCAGGACATTATTTCACATGACAGATGGGTGGCGTATATATTTTGGCCCTCCACCCCCACCCACTCCCCTCTCCCACCATCTCTAGCAGTAACTATGTTGCATATCAGCTCATGGCAATATGCATTCACCTCATCCCCCCCCACCCCTTACCTTCACCCCACCTTACCCCCCCACCTGCCCATCCTAACCCTACCCTTCCCCCCCACACCCCTTGCCATCACCTCACCCACCCCACCTGCCCATCCTACCCCCACTCTCACCGCCACCCCCCTCCCACTCTAGCAGCAACTATGTTGCACATCAGCTCATCGCAATATGCCCTCACCTCACTCCACCCTCCCCCCCCCCCCCCCCCACACACACACCTGCCCGTCCTACCCCTACCCTTCCCCCCCCCCCCCCCCCCCCCCCCCCCCCCTCCCACACACACACACCTGGCCCTCACCTCACCACCCCACCCCTCCTGCCCATTCTACCACCACTCTCACCCCCACCCCCTCTCCCACCATCTCTAGCAGCAACTATGTTGCACATCAGCTCAGGGCCCCCATCGGTAAAAGGATTGTTTGGGCTTCAGTTCATCAGTGTTTTTCTTTTCAAGCCCTTCCTACACGGTTGGGCAAGTCCCTTCAGCCTATTTGGCCTACCCCTGGACTGTAACATACACATACACATACACATACATCAGCTCATGTCTATCTGGCGTACAAGAATATCTAGGGACCGGCATATCATATGATGCTGACCAAAGGCGAGTATGATATCATACAAATTGCATCATATGATCACGTAAATAAATGGCAACTTTAGCCGAGTCAGACTGCCAGCATCATATGATATCACATGATGACATGACATCATATGATCTGAAAACTACACACACACACCCACTGCCCCTTCTTGACGCCTCCGCGCACACACTTAGCACCAGTAACCCAGGTCTCCTGAAATTGTTTTTGACCAAACCATGGGTAAACTTATGTCACCTACTCCCCACCACCCGTCTGAGATGAATCTAACACCTGACATTCCACATGTCCCCCTCCATGGAAACCACACAGACAAAGTATCACCTTGAAACTCCAGCCAAACTCCAACAAACCACTGCCTCCCCTTACAGACACCTATCTCTCCTCCTCAAGCCACCTATTAACGCATCAGTAAACTCTCCACTAACAAGCCACAGCCCAGATGGCAATACCTATGAACTACTTTATGTGCCTTCCCACAGGAAATGCACCTCACCATACACAAACTCATGCACTAGTTGGATCCTGGGAAACACCAGACTGCTGAAAATCTCCCACACAGTCATGCTCTACACAAAATCAGATCCGTGCTTACCCCAAAATTCTAAACAGGCCAATAGGCCTTAACACATGCTGTAGCCCAAACTCCTGGACCCTCTTTGTTATCCAACACTAGTACTACCTACTCTGAAACCAATCACATTCCTCCGTGCCTGCAAGAAGGTTTCGAAAGACAAAAGTCCTATAGACAACTCTTGACCCACTCCACAACTGAGGATGCTTGCCCCTCGTTCCCACCAGGACCTTTATGCGCCTACTTTGACTTAGCTCTGCCTTCAACATGATTATCACCAAAAACTTCTCTGCATTAATCCCAGCTTGGTTATACCCATGATCACTAAATACAATTAAAGGAATTTACACACCTCTACTAACATATCCTCCTTAACAATACATCTGGCTCCCCTATCCCCATCACTCGGGGGCACACTATCCATGGGGACCTCTCTCCCTTCCCCCATTACTCCTTCATTATTTTTTCTAAACCCCTACACAGATGGGCTCCGTTCTGGGGACAAGGATACAGAGCAGCATCCCTACCCCTACCCCCCTCCACAACGCAGATGAAACCACACTAGCGCTTGGGTATGCTGATGACACTGCCGTCCTAACCGGCAGCTTCAGAGGACCGCGCATCCAATGTGGTAAAGTTCAAAACTTTTAGTATCGGGTCGGCATTCCTCTTAACCGCCACTAATGTGGTGGTTAGTGCGCATACTCAACAAATCACACCCCTCACAACCCCACTCCCACACCTCTCAAACAAGGCTATAAAAAATTCCCTAGGTAATATTCCTATGCCGACCTAACCAGCCGCCAGACCAGCCTATAACCTACCTGGGGTTCACATCTCACTCACCTTAGTTGGAAAACTCAACTTCACTCATCTTGAAACCATCCACAACAAGTCTTGAGTACTCCTGCACTCAAGCTAAAATAGGGCAACCCCCACCCAATTTCTACGAATACTCTCACAATGTGTCAGAGCAGCTATTAAATACCCCATGATAGTAGCTCCCTTCTCACTAACCGACATTCATGTCATTGACAGAGCAGTATTAAAAACAGTTAAACTCTGCTGCTCCCTTCCTAGATCCTTTCCGACAAGAGCACTCCACCTCCCTAAAACAGAGGCAGGGACTAGGGGTGCCTTCTCTACTCACTGAATATACTCAGATTACTGCAACAGCCCTCACCCAGTCCATGAACGACCAAGGTCACCTGGGAATTCTCACCAGGGCTCTTCTTGACAAATCAACCTCCACCATGACCACTCTAGATCCTCTCTCTCTCTCCAGCAAGCACTTAAATAATGTCCCTAGCCCGCCAGCTGGAAATTATTAAAAATCTGACATAATAATTTCTTGGAATGACACAGAACTCCTTGACAAACTTAACATACACTCTCTCCTCCTCTTCCACCACAGGCAATCCCTGTCTCACTAATGACTCCTTTTCACGACCTGGACATCTACTCATACCACGACCTGGTCACCCCATGGGAACTCATCTTATCAGCAACTACAGACCTCTCTCTAATACTTCACACAAAATTACTAAACACCACAAACGATCCCTGAACCCGCCTCAACCGCACACCTCTCCTCCTTCCAAACCGTTCACTCCTCCAACTCACTCTGACCCACTCCCACCTCTCCCACAGGCAACTTGCGCCTGGCTACGCAATTTCGCAGAACACGACAGACACCGTTAAATTTCCTGCTCCTATCGAATCCTCCACCCCACTTACCCAGCGCTACCAACCTCACGCCTCCGTTACTGATGCAGACTACGAGGCGGACCCCACTGGGGACCTGGAAGGAAACCAAGGTGGGCGTGGCCACGCAGATCGCAGGCAGTCACGCGCACCAAGCATGGGGCTGCCCAACAGTGACGCCACTGGTCAGCGCGCCACTACTTGTGCAAATCCTGGATCCGACACTTCCTCCTCCTCCAAATTCTACCGCGCATATAAAATAACCTCCACCTCGCACCCTGACAGGATCCGCGAGGCCATGGACATTCCCAGCCAGCAGCGCACCTGCACCACCGGCGCGCCTGCTTCACCTTACTTACGGATCTCAGTACAGAGCCCTGCACATTACGAGCTGGCGGGGCAAGCGCTCTTACAACGACGACAAACTTGCCACCACCACCGTTGTCCACGTCCAATGGGCCCCAACCATCATGCACAACGACCATATCAACTCCTACAACACGCATGGGATACAGCATCCACCATTGCACACCTCTCACCCCCACTACCTCCACCATACACTGGAAGCCTCAATCTCACCATGCGGCTCACCTTGTTGAACTGGTAGGACAACCAACATATGACCAATTAACCCACACCTTTAAAACCACTCCTCCGATAACCACATACCTCAATCCCAGGAAGGACACCCACCTCACTAACCTCCAGCAACAAGGCCAATGGGCCACCTCCCCAGGATTTAATGCTGACAACCACAACCTTGTTCACAAACTTCTGAAAATTGACACACACGACAGGCACCCAGACTGGGACATTCAACCACCCTCAGCCTACATTATACAAACAGGCATCCTCACTACTCTGGATGGCCAATCCACACACACACATACCAACGTTTCATATCTTTATAACCCCACAGGTCACTGTCTTGGGCACATTCCCAACGACAGGCTCACCTCTCTTAAACACAAATATGACCACTTTAAAAATCACCACCCAACCAAATGGAACCAACTGACCCAAGGAGGAACATACCACACTGACCTAGCTGCCCTCTTCACCAGATACAGAGCTGCTCCTGCTGCCACTAACATTCTGTCTCCCTTCCTCTACCAAGCAGCAGCTGCTCTGGGCATTACTCACCATCGTACCTCCAATCCTCTTAGCTACGACCAAAGCCTCACCAGCTTCTCTTCTACCAGCCCTGCTGACCAGCTCTTTGGCTCCAACCAAGACCCCTTTCTTACCATCTGGACTGGGGGCTCACTGGTGGACATTCCCAATTCCACCACACAAGCACACCAAGCTCTAAGGTGGGCTCTAGCCAGTGCTGACCATGCTGAAAATACTCTCAGCCCTACCTGCACCCTGATGCTCCTCCCTGATGACCTTGCTGCCCCTTACAAAACTCTCCTCCTCCACTCCTGGATTCACTACATTGACTCTAGACCACAGTCTGAATTTTATACTACCTCTGAAATATGGCTTGGCAGCAAATCTCACACCCCACCCTCCACTCAAAAATTACACCTCATCCTTATATGCAACCCTCACAGCCAAGAGACTTACTTTCCTAAACTCCCAGACTTTATAGACCAATGGACATACTACATGCAAAGCCTCTCCTCATCCTGGGAGCCCTCTACTATCACACCACCTTCCACACTTACTTTCACTGACATTGTCATCACCTACCCTCGGAAACTTAAATCTCTTGCCAAAAATCCCTGGCAACCTCTACTCCACCAACACCCTCCCCCCTCTCCTCTTACCATTACCCACCCCTATTTTTACCTTGCTACCCCCTCCTCTGGCCTCCAGGTCTACACAGATGGTAGCCTAATAAAAGGTAAACCAGGGCATCCTAGCAAAATAGGTGCTGCAGTATATGTCCCGGCTGCAGGACAAAGCTACACCATCAACCCTGGGGGAATAGGGGCCACCAAAACTAACAACCGGGCAGAACTGGTAGCCATCCACCAAGCCCTTCTGAACATTGACTATGACAAATCTCTTACCCTTCATACAGACAGCCTCTGCTCTCTTCAACTTAAAAAAAAAATGATTCATGACCCCACCACAACAACCCGTTCCATTCATACTGAATTACTGCAATCAATTCAAAAACACCTCATTCAACGCATCCTGCATGGCTCACACACCACCCTTCGTAAAGTCCGTTCCCACACAGGTATCCTTGGAAATGACAGAGCAGACATTCTGGCACGCAAGGCAGCTGAGCACCCTACCTCAACTAATTTTACTGATAACACTGGGGAAATCCCCCGCCACAATGTTTACTGGCCTACAGTTCAACCTCCTCGTACACCCATGGGAGATATCCCCCCAAGAATTTTAGCACCTAACCTTACACAAGGTATCACCTCTAACCTACCCACTAGCTGCCACCTTGGTCAACACCCTCTTAAAGGGATTTATGCAACCACCTGGGCTGAAAACACCCCCCCACCAACTTCCTCAAGCAAGTAACAAATTTTGGACCTCAACCCTTATCCAGCATAAAACTAATTCCACATCCTTAAAGCCCGCTGGGGTAGACTGTGGAACCGTAAACTTGCATTCCGCTGGAAACTCCCTTATATTACCAGCACTCACCCACCCACGAACTCCCTATGCCCCATCTGCCACACCTGTGAGGACGGAGCGGGCCACATCCTGGCGGGTTGCACACACCGGACTCTCAAGGGGCTCTACATCAAGAGACATGACGCCGCAGTGCGACTCATCCACAAGGCCATCTGCACAGGAGCCCTAGGATCTCGCAGAATGATCATGGACGCTGGCAAGGAAGAGGACCTTCCCAGGGGGGTCCTGGGCAAACGTCTCCCCGACTGGCTACGCCCCCCCACTATTACTGTAGCGGATTGGAAGAGGATGAGACCTGATCTTGCCGTCCTACCTGACATAGACTCTCCTACCTGTATGTCTGATAAAGAACTCTGGGTTCTTGAGCTTGGATACTGCTCTGATACTAATCACGCTACTAAGTTTATTACTAAACATGCCCAACATGTTGAATTAGTCAATGGCCTTCGATCGGCTGGATACCTCGTTCACTATGAAGTTATCACCGTTGGAACAACTGGTACTATTCCAACCTCTTTTTTGACTTCTATGACCACTCTTGGACTTCAGAGATCCTGTGCCCTCAAACTGGCGGACACAGTCCATTCTCACAGCATTACTAGTTTCCAGAGTATATTACAGTGCAGACGCTTTATGGAAACACACCCCGGGTCGATACCCGGGGACTAGCACACAGACCGTCCCCCCTCTCAGTTTTTGTCTTACCAGCTGTATTGTGCCGGTGCTTCCCAACCGGGGTGAAAAACCCCCGTATTAAGCTGCACTGGCATGATGGGGCTACGGTGCCTGTTGTTCAGGCATCGGTGGTAATTCTTTTTACTGAGATGGTCCTACGGTGACTATAGCTAGCTCCGGCTTACGCTATGGTGTCCTTAACCTCACGTCCTGTGAGTAGCGGTTCTACACGGATGTAACAATTTCAATTTCAATTTCAATATCGAGGCTCACCTCCCCACCCACTGGCGCACCGGGCAGGCCAACACCACGGGCCTTCTACTCCTCTATGTGGGAGCAAGCTACCCCCTTCCTCCTCCCTCAAGCTAGTAATCGCTTCTGGCAATCCACCTAAATCAAATGGTGGCAAAAAAATACAAATCCACATGGGGACGCCTCTGGACTAGAAAACTGGTGTACAGATACAAACTTACCAACACCAGCCCCCCCCCCAGTGATGATTCCTGCCCCCTTTGTCGCAAAGCACAGGATGGAGCTGGTCATATCCTTGCTGGGTACAGCCACCCTGTATTCAAAGGGATGTATATTAACAGACATAATAAGGCGGTCCAACTCATCCCACCAGACCCCCTGATCTTCCCCAAATAACATGTGATAAATACAGACTTGACCTTTTCCCCCTCATTGACGACGAATACAAACCTAGAAAGGCCTACCAAGTTGAACTGGGCTACTGCTCAGACACTTACCAACCCATCAAATTCCAGGGAAATAGCGTTCAACACAAGGAGCTCCAGGAGGATCCTTCAACAATATGGATTCCTTGTCCACTTCCTAGTCTTCACCATAGGTACCTCTGGAACCATACCCATCACAACTATTTCCAATCCCTCCACCTTCTGGATCAGTCGCAAACACGTAGACAAACTCATCTTTAAGCTGCAAAGAGAATGTATTGCCCCCTGTGCCAGCATTCTTGCCAAATGTCGCATGAAGTAGTCCCTACCGCCTAGAGGTTGACACTTACTATGTCTGCCATGGTGACTTCCCCAGCTGCGGCGTACAGGAGGGTCCCCTTAAAACCACACCCCTGGAGACGTTATCTTTTTTTCTTTTTTGCCTGTTTTCGCCCGTGAAAATGAACTCATCCAGAAATCTTCACACTGGAGCTTTCATTGCTCACACCAAGGAAACAAACTATTGTCTGGGGTGTCATTCAATATAACTTCTGTGATCTTACCCGGGGAAGTAATTAATCTGGTAGTTTTCACCATGAGATGGAGCTTTCATTATTACCACCCCTCAATGGGTAGCGACTTCGGTACATGAGGCGTACTGCCGGAACAGCAAAACGGGTGCGCCAATCGGGCAAGCAAAACGGGTGCGCTGGGGAACCTAAGGGTTGGCCTGCGAAATTGCATTTGGACCGTACCAACTGACGTTTGCATACGGCAGGCAGCTCAATCAACTACCAAAGGCAGTCACCTCTTCTCCGACTCGAAGCAAATTTCAGACGAGTTGTATTTAGTCACGTTACGTCGTCACCTCATCTTCCAGGTAGATTTAAGTCAAACTGCGCCCCAAACCACTCGACATTTGTATTCGGCAGTCTAGTCACCTCGAAGGAGACTGCCTAGTCACAGCCGGAGAGTGCACAGCCCCAGTTTATGAGGCAACGGCGCAACTGTGTACCAAAGCGCGGTATACGAGACACACATTCTGCAAGAACAGCCACAAGGGCAGCAACAAGATTACTCACGCAGCACACCACACACAAAACAACCCTAGTGACAGCAGGGCTCGGCGGGGCTCCCCATCCCCATACCGAGCGGATCCCCATACCCAACTCAAGGGCGGTCACGCCCTTGTTCATTCATTCACACCAAAGGAATAAACTAGGCTTGTTCAAAAGTATGAGCCAATTTCTAAAATGGCTACATGTCAACAACCATCTTCAACTACACGGGTGATACACTGATATTTAGCAATGGAACACAAATGATAGCTTTAGGGTTTAGGTATATATATTTATATGCATGGGTCATCATGTGTTATGAAGCAATGACTAGACAGCTGTAAATTAGTTCCTCCATTTCCCCTCTTAGTCAAATTAACATGGGTGTGGGGGCATGTCACAAGTACCCTATATTGCACAAGGCGCACCAACCCCAAATGTTTTGTTGCCTCAATAGGTGTACTTGGGGGTTCAGACTAGTAAGCATGTCGTGCTACTCTGATGCTAGTGTGTGTCCGTGGGCACACACATTGACCTAGATGTGTATGGACCCCAGCATGTAGCCCCCTAGATGAGCACTTGACCTATTGCATCGAGCCCCATCCTCGATTGTCAGTTCAAATTTGAATGGGTACCACTTGTGCATGCAGATGAGTATATCATACCCACCATGTGAGAAACACCTGTATCCCTCCATGCCTAGACGCGCTGCGGAGGGCCAGAAAGCGCTAAAACACGTAAACAGGTTTGGAGCCTCGCAATAGATTTCCCGGGAAAAAGTCAACTGTGGACCTGGCTCGGTTATCAGAGAAAGCTGTTACCTCGCGCAGCAAGTTTGGACCCTTAATTCCCAGAATGGCACAGTGTGGGAGACGAAATATGCGGAAAGGCTTATTAGGTTACTTTATTTCGGAAGCAACTGTCACTTCTGTACACACCTAAACTATTGTCTGGGTCTCATTTCAATCAGTGCCGCACCCAAACTGTGTCAAGCAAACGAGTTTGCAGCCAAGTCCCATTTGAATGTCCAACATGCAAAGCGGGTTATTGTCGCAGTGTCTTAACATGGCGCATGGAATAGCTGTGTGAGAGTTTGTCATCATGAAGGTCATCATGCACCCATGGGCTGGTGATGGAAACCCATGTGGTTGCACTCTGATTCAGGAGTGTGGTGAAGGAGTGTTTATGCTACCCATGTAAACTCTGCCCGCAGTCGATGAGAAGCCTGAAAGGTCCATGCCAACAGCCTAACCAACCTTGATGAAGATGAAGTTGGACTGCTCAACAAGCAAGGCCTTGACCCCCTGGTTGAAAAACTGGCCAGTTGTGCATGGCCTTTGGAATTCGAAAATGAAGTTTGAATGTACTCCAGACTGGAACAGAGGGTGAGTAGGGGGAGACTTGGCAACTGGGGCCTCTTTAATCGCATTGAAGGCATGGTTTGGTGAAGTGATGAGGGAGACAGCGTCACATGGTATGCTTCCTTCAATGGCCGAACTTTGCTTAATTCAAGATCGCCTGCTTGATCACTAGTTCTGTTAGCGCAGCCTAGGGTAGACTGCTGCCCACTCTATATTTTTCGCCATCGGGCAGGAATCTTCTATCGTAATGTGCGTGTTGCTCTGTCCAGACCCCTGGTCTAGCCGATTCTCTTCGGGTGGTTGCTTGAATAGCACGAAGCGAGAAAATATAATTGGGTCGTAGTCACGCAGTAAAAGGATGGAAATAGAGAAAGAAGGAATGAAGGAAGTAAACGCCGGGAGGCGTGGCATGGGGAAGAGGAAAGGAGGTCACCGAGGGTGAGCAAACCAGTACAAGCTTTTCCATTATGACCAAGGAGCATAAAAGAGAAGTGGATCCCACTCGCAAGGTGCACCAACGGAAAACAGAGATGAAGAAGAGAAAATACGCAAGGATGGGGGACTAGAGGAAAGAGGAAAGGATAAACTCCTAGGTGGAGGGTTAGGGTCCACAGTGGGCATGGATTGGGGGTTGGGGGGCTTCTTCGAGTCAACCGAGCAAAGCGCGCAAATCTTGCATCTTTTCTATCCAACCACTTCTCGCATCTTCGTTCGCAATATTATAAGCAATTCGCCGCCTACGTGGAGATTGGATAAGTTGAGCCGTGGCTCGCTCCTGCTCACACCGGCCTGAATGCGCTCTCGTACTAGATGCGAAGGCCAACTATAAGCATGGTGCGATATTATGTTGCCTAAGGAGCGCAGAGGGCTACCATCGATGGCATGCTATCTTTCGGTTGTCTCATCTATAGTTGCGGAGGCCTCGATCATTTGCCAATGTTGTGCCAAGCTGCCTGCAATCGGACTACATGCTTCATACTAGCCTTCGGCTTCTATTTGTCAGACAGAACCCTCCATGTCACAAATCTCACGCACCCTAACTCACACCCACCAACTCACATCCACCCACCACTCCCCCTACTGCACACCCCCAATTCCCACCCCCATGGCTCACTCAGTAATAAAACATCCTTTGCAGCCAAGGTAAATGCCCTGTAGGCTCCACGAAGCTTGGCTGCATGATCTCACAGGTGGGAGATCATCAGCTGCTCCTACTGTCGGCAGGTTGCTAGCTAGAGCCCTCTCCACACCCGCACCTCATGCACAGCCCAGGAGTGGGCAGCCGGTGCCCCGCAGCCTTTGCAGTTGCAGCAGCAGTGGAAGCAGGTCAATACCGAACACCTCAAATTTGCCTCTCACCCACATGGAGGAGTGGCATGAGCAGCCCAGGCACAATCCAAATTCCCGAGGCAGTGCAGAGATCATCATCAACGTGCTGAACGATGTTGAAGCAGCCAACAGCACATGGGGTCACAGGCACATGGACCATTCCCTCCCTTCTAACTCAAACCAGCCCCCAGATGTCAACGGGTCCTTGCACCGGGGACCAGCTGGAGCTGACTCCATGTCGCCATTCAACCCCAGTCCGGCGTCTGTGAATGGAGGCCTGCTCTTGCCTCAAGAAATTCACCGCCTGGGTATGGGGTACAAAGGCGCACACCGACCTAACATTAACATGGCTTGTGGGCCCAGCTCTCATGTAGACTCACGCGTGAGCAGTACACTTGAGCAGTACCAGTCCCATGAAGGCATGGTCCCAGATCAGCAAGCTGGTCAGGAGCTTGATGAGCTGGCAGACAGGTGGCGCTTAGGTTGGGACTCTGAGGCAGCGGCTTGGCTTGACAGCTCAACCACTGCCAGCTCACTGTTCCATGCATTGCGCTCTGTCCAGTCACATTCTGATTTGGATGCCCTGTGCGCAGCAATAGCACTCAGACGATTAGCATGGGTGTGCGCTCCATCGGACTCACACCCCAACACCTCCTCGTCATCAGCCGCCTGGGCAAGGGAGACCAGCGGTATCCTTCCCACGAGCGGAACTCACTCGTCCGGAATGCTGATAGGAGCCAACACTGATAGTGGGCAGAGTCATGATACACCAGGCAGCAGGGAAGTGGCAGGGTACCTAAGCCTCAGCCCACAACTTAGGGAGGCGTACCAAGTGCTCTTGCTAGACCTTAGAGCTGCTTTACAGCAGCAGATAGAAGACCTGCGCTGTGCAGAATCCATGCAAGCAGGCAACGGGAGGATTGCCTCTGTGATAGATCAACCAGCCCACCTTTATGGCAGTTTGCCAACTTGTGCCAGCAGTTCCGGTGAGCCTTGCCCACCGTGTCTCTCCCCCCACCTGATCGCCACCCTGGCGCAGGCCCTAGCTAGAATGGGGCGCTGGGACCGGGCGGCAGTCTCCATGCTGGTCGAAGCTACCACTGTGAAGCTCAGGTGGGCAACTGCTGGTCAAGCGGAAGGGCAGCAATCCCATCCTTCTTCTCAGCGGCAACAACACGTTGCAGGGAGTAACGACAGCAGCAGGCTACAGTCCCATCTATTCCCTCAGCAGCAACAACACGTTGCAGGGGGTAACAGCAGCAGCAGGCTACAGTCCCATCCATTCCCTCAGCAGCAACAACACGTTGCAGGGGGTAACAACAGCAGCAGGCTGCAGTCCCATCCCTTCCCCCAGCGGCAACAACACGCTGCAGGGGGTAACAACAGCAGCAGGCTGCAATCCCATCCCGTCCCTCAGCGGCAAGTCTTGTTATGGAAGTTTTCGAACAACCAGCTTGCGAGCTTGGCATGGGGGCTAGCTGCGATGAACCATCCAGTTGGTCAGGAGTGGTTGCAGCTGCTGCACTCTGTGTCTAAGTCCCGGCTGGCAAGTATGACCCCCACGCAGTTGATTTCATTCACATGGGCCCTTGCTCGCTTGCATCGAAAGGGTCCCACACCCAAGCGTGGAGGAAGCAAAATCAAAATAGAGCGGCGAAATAGCTCAGCCCAAGCCACTTCATCAGCCCATCCCAAATCCTCAGCCCAAGCTACCTCATCAACCCAAGCCACCTCCCCAGCCTCATATAACAGCCGGAGTACAACCCAGAGCCCAGCAGCCCAAGCCAGGGGCGGTGTTCCCCCTAGCTGGTGGGAGGCCCTAGAGGCCAGCTTGACCCCTGACTTGCTGTCCGGTGTGAAGAGCTCCCAAGCCTCCGCCCTCCTGTGGGCAGTGGGCCGCCTGTCTCCCCAGCCCCGACCAAGCATAAAGTGGATGAGTAGCCTCATCTCAGCCATCGATGGGCACGTGTGCTCCGGAAACATGGGACCGGTGGAAGCTAGCATGATCATGGACAGCCTGGCAGCGATTCGCTTCCGCCCCCCTCAACACTGGGCAACTATATTCCTGCACCGCTTTGGGCAGGGCTCGGTCCCGCAGGGCAATCAGCCGGGTGGTTCTGAACCCAACCACAATCAGCCGGGGGGTTCTGAACCCCATGAGTCGGGTGGTTCTGAACCCAGCTACAATGAGCAGGAGCATCTCGACACATATTGGCGCAGCAGGTCTGCTTCTAACAATGAAGCTAGCACCAGCGGAAGGGCCACGTATGCAGCAGGTGGGAATCAGAGAGAAGAGTTTCTGGGGAGGCCCAGCATGTCTCATTCTCACGATGAAACTAGCACCAGCGGAAGGGGCATGTACGCAGCAGGTGGGAATCAGAGAGAAGAGGTTAGGCGGCATCGGGGAGAAGAGTGGAGGCCGGCATCAAGAGATCCTCAGGGAGAAGAGTGGAGGCCTGCATCGGGAGATACTCAGGGAGAAGAGTGGAGGCCGGCATCAAGAGATACTCAGGGAGAAGACTGGGGGCAGGCATCGGGAGGTACTCAGGGAGAAGGGTTTGAGCGGCATAAGAGAGGAGATGGGAGGGCGCCATTGGGAGATACTACAGACTCAAGATACCCTAAGCCCTCAACATACCAATCGCTATCCCATGGTTCACTCCGCCCCCATCACTCACCCCCAAAGCCATCTCCTGGGCCAGCTTCTGTCCATCGACGCAGAAACATAGTCGGACTATCCACTTTTGACGAAGCAGATTTACCAACGTCGCGGTCCTTCTCCTCCTCCCTGCCCACATCAGCATCAACGCCATCAACAGCATCACCAACATCATCATCAGCAGTGCCAACGACATCAGTAGCAGCACCAACAACAGCAGTATCTCCATCAACAGCAGCAGCAGCAGCAACATCATCAGCATCAATATCATCAGCAGCAGCAGCAGCAGCATCAACATCAGCAGCACCAGCAGCGGCTGCGGCAGGAGGTATTCAACCGCGCCAATCTACAGCACGGCTCGAAGACAGTAGAGCAGCAGCAGCATCAACACCAGGAGTGCAGCAGCAATATCAGCAGCAGCGCCGCCCTCCTATTCCTGCGTCTCAGTTACAGCGTCTCTTGAAGGGCTCATCTAGTTTGGGTTGCTATGTGCCTCCCAGCGTTCTTGAGTCAGCTGTAGAATCCATTCAGGTGAGCCATTGTGTGGAGAGTGGGTTTGGAGCTGGCTGAGATCAGAAGTGTGGGGTTGCATTTGGTTGGGCTGGAGTGTGTGTGGACGGTGTGTGTGTGTGTGGAGGGCGGGTGAGAGGGGGGGGGGGGGGGGGGGGGGGGGGGGGGGGTGAAGCTGTCATCAGTTGATGGGTGGGTTTTAAGCTATTTGCCATTCAGTGGATCATTTGGGAATCGATTTTTCAAAACTGGTCGTAGTTGTCAATTCGTCCATCAGATTTAGCCTGAAATTCTAAGAATTGAAGTGAAATTTGCCTGAAATAGCTTAGGCATGACACACAACCTGTTGACCTCGATTGGCCCCAAATGATCCCCTGAATTACTATAAGCTTCAATCCACCCATCAACTGATGACAGCTCCCCCCCCCCACCCCCACCCCACCCACTCATGCCTGCACCCCCTTGCACCTTTTAAACTGGAAGCTCCCCCCTCCCCCTCCCCCCTCCACACACACACACACACTCCCCATCCACCTCCACAACTGAAATCCAAGCCCACACTTCTGATCCAAGCCCACACTTCTGATTCAAACCCACTCTCACTCACATGAGCGTCTTAGCGTCCCGTTAACTCCTTTCAAGCTTCAAGGTTAGGCCCCCCCCCCCCCCCCCCCCCCCCCCCCCCTTGCTCCCATTCAAACTTGAAGCTTGCATCTATTGGGTGGATGGGTAGAAGCTTGAAGTTATGAGACAAATAAACAAAAATCAAGTTTGAATGGGGGCAAAGGGGGGGGGGGGGGGGGGGGGGGGCAGGTTGAAACAGAAGAACTGTTCGAATATCGAAGCTTGTCAGCGTCAGAGTTCGATACATCCCAGACATGATATTGTATATAATTATAGTCAGACTACCGTCATCATATGATGACATGATATTATATGATATCATATTGCCGTTCCCTACTCAGTTGCGAGAATATGCAGGCCTCCAGTTGCGAATATTTGGTAAACTCTTTGACCGAGAATTCTGGTGCGTACTCCAAGGAAAAATAATTGTCGATGTTTCGAAGGTAGGCAAAACAAAAAGGGCACCACCACCACCACCACCACCAACACCAACACCAACACCAACACCAACACCAACACCAACACCAACACCAACACCAACACCAACACCAACACCAACACCAACACCAACACCAACACCAACACCACCTCTCCCATCCACATCATCACCGTCACCACCACTATCACCCACACTCTCACCATCAGCACGAACGCCATCCCAAGAACACTGATCAGAAGGACAAGGTGACCAACATAGCTTGTGAATACTTAAGTGGATGCCTTTTGTGTCTGGTAGGCCAAAGAATATGTCAAACAACAAAGAACAGAGGCACAAGGTTACCAACGTTACGCTCTTCTAGCTACGCTAATCTAAAAGCAATATATGCCTTCTGCCCCCCCCCCCCACACACACACACCCCCCCACACACACACACTCACTCACTCCCACCCCCCTGATGGCCCGCAGAACCGACTGGCGCACATGTGCACACGTGAGGTGGTCGAGTCAGCCGAGGCGCTGCTAAAACTCGGCTACACACGACCTTCGGCAGCCTTCCTTCAACTTTGGCTGGAGGAATGCTTCGACACAAAGTCCAAACTTAAACCTAAAGAAAGCGTTCGTATGCTGAAGGTGAGCCCCTACACTCCCGCACACTCCGAAAATACAAAAGAAAAGACAAGAAAAAGAAATAAAAAAAAAAAAAAAAAAGAAAAAAAAAGATACAAAAAAAAAAAAAGACAACTAAAAAAAAATGATTGGAAAAAAAGATAAAAAAGAGCAAAACAAACCAAAAGAAGAAAAAAAAGAAAAAAAAAAACGAAAAAATTAAGAAAGAAAAAAAAAATAAAACAGGTAAAAAAAGCAGGAAACAAAAAAAAAACTTCGAGATAAAAAAGAAAAAAAGACAAGAAAAAAAAAAAAAAAGGAGCAAAAAAAAAGTAAACAAAAATAAAAGAACACCCACAGCTAAAAACAAAATATAAAAGAAAAAAGGAAAACACCACAAAAAAAAAAAAGAAGAAAAAACAAACACAAAAACAAGCAAAAAACGAAAAAAAACACTAAGAAAAAAAAAACAAAAAACAACACGATTACAACAAGAAACACAACAAATAAACACACAAAAAATCCACATAAGCACACCACGCATCATGCCCACATCTACACCCCCACACGCGCACACACTCCCACACGCACACCACACCACCCCAACTCATATCCCACCTGCACACCCGCACCTACACACCCACACACCCATATATTCCCACACGCACACCCACACCCACACAACCACATACTCCCACACGCACACCCACACATACACACCCACACTTACACACCAGCACACTCCCACCCCCACACGCACACATACCTACGCATCCACCCACCGACCCAAACCTACATACTTCCTATTGGGCAAAAAAAGACCAGATTCGTTACCCTCACAATAAGCTCCACACATTTGGGGCATGGGTCAGACATTATTTTCTGCCCCCCCCCCCCCCCCCCCCCCCCCCCCCCCCCCCACACACACACACACACTCCCTCGTTGTACACTCCTATGATTCAAATATATGTGTTTAGGGCCATAGGAGTTGGGCGGGAGCTAGCTGCAGCCCAAAACATGTTTGCAGTCAGCTAAGTATGAATGAACAACACATGTGCCTTCCTAGCACACCTCATCCCACCATACGCCATACCACACCCCACTTCCCACTCCCCAAACACCCCGAAACATAGTAAATGAAACCCTTGCTGACATCACTCTAAAGGTGCTAGCAGTGTGGGGGGGACACCATGGTCACACTAACATCACATGTGCCTTGCCAAAACACCTCATCCCACCACACGCCACACCGCACCGCACTCCCTGAACGCCCCGAAACATAATAAATGAAACCCTTGCTGGCATCACCCCTCAGGCGCTAGCAGTGTGGGGGGTCGACCTAGGGACACCATGGGCACATGAAAAACACCTGTACCTTGCTGCCACACCTCCCACCTCCTCCCACCGTACTCCACGCCAGGCCACCTGCCCCTTGCTGACATCGCCCCACAGGTGCTAGTGGTGTGGGGGGTCCTCCCAGGAACACCATGGCCATCACACTAACAACACATGTGCCTTTCCAGCTCACCTCATCCCACCACCATCCACACCACACCACACCGCACTCCCCGAACGTCCCGAAACATAGTAAAAGTAACCCTTGCTGACATCAACCTACAGGTGCTAGCAGTTTGCGGGGTCCACCCGGGAACACCGTAGTCCCACTAACAACACATGTGCCTTCCTAACACACCACACGCCACACCACACCACATCACACTCCCCAAACACCCCGAAACCTTGCTGACATCGCCCTACAGGTGCTAGCGGTGTGGGGGGGGGGGGGGGTCCACCCAGGAACACCATGGTCATCACATGAACAACTCATGTGCCTTGCCAGCACACCTAATCCCATCCCACCACCACCCTCACCACACCACACCGCACTCCCCAAAACATCCCAAACACACAAGAAATGAAACCCTTGCTGATATAACCTTACAGGTGCTAGCGGTGTGGGGGGTCCACCCAGGAACACCATGGTCACTTGTGCAACATCTGTACCTTGCTAACACACCTCATCCCATCCCACCGCCATCCTCACCGCACCGCACCGCACTCCCCGAACACCCCAAAACATAATAAATGTAACCCTTGCTGACATCACCTTACAGGTGCTAGCAGTGTGGGGGGTCCACCCAGGAACACCATGGCTGTCGGGCATGCTTGAAGCTGCAGCTCAGGCCTTTCCCAAATTCTCACGCCCGGTGCTTGTAGACCTTATGGTTGCAATGGCTGACTTAGGCATCCAACTGAGCGTCTCAACTGACCAGACGTCAGGCCACAGCCCGCACAGTCCGGCTCAGTCAGACAGCCCGCGCAGTCAGCCTGCACAGTCAGGCTCTTTAGATCGACCCCGCCCTATCAGCCCTGGCCCCCTTGCCCACAGCCAACCCATCCCTGCACAGCCCAGTCCACTAGCGGCTCCTTGTCCTACGCCCCCTGGGCCTCTGGAGCACAGCCAGCTCACCCCTGTACAGTCCAGCCCACCGGCTGCACCTTCACCTGTGAACCCCGAGCTCCTTGACCTGAGCCAACAGACCAACAGCACTACAAGGCTTGTACCTGCATCGGCTTGGCTCCAATCATACTTCCAGTGCTTCTTCACACGCAAGCACAAGGAGCCCAAGGCGACGGATGTCCTGCGGCTGCTGGTGGCTTTGGCCCGCCTCTGTCCTCCCGTGGGTGAGTGGGACATGCAGCCTCGGGGTCAGCTCAACACCCTTGTGGCCAAGTACCTGCCAGCTGCCAGAAACGAGCTTAAAGCAGGACACATAGCATCCTTGCGGGGGGCTATGGAGAAGCTGCAGCTGGGGGGTATAGAGCTGTTGGTGTAGCTGGTGGTAATTTTGGCCCACCTCTGTCCCCCCGTGCTTGAATGGGTTGAGGAGCCGCGGGGTCAGCTCAACTCCCTGGTGGCCAAGTACCTGCTAGCTGCCAGAAGTGATCTGCAGGCGGGACACATAGCATCATTGCAGGGAGCTATGGAGAAGCTGCAGCTGGAGGGTGTAGAGCTGTTGATGTAGGTAGTGGTAACGAGACGCCAGGGCTTGTTTTTGGCGGAGCCCCCCCTTCTAAGGGCCCCCAGATTCATCCCGTTGTCCGCCTGTGCGAACGGCCGACGACCGAGACAAAGCCTGACTCGTCAGCCAACTGTTTTAAACTAACTGGCTTTCGTCCGCTCCATTCTGCTGCCACCTGTTGTTCCAATAGCCATCACCTCTCCGCCCATTTTGCTCGTCGCTCGGGACGCTGCATATGACTTGTTCCGCTACCTATAGCGATCGCTACCTGGGACCCCGTTTTGAGCTGGAACCCCGTTTTGGCCAAACCATCTCGCTACCCTGGCCCCAAACCCATGGGGGTTCAACAACTGGGCAGGTTGTGCAAGCAAGCAAGAGCCCGACAGTTTTGTTAACGAAGGTGGGTCTCCCTGCACCAGTCCTAGACTGGAAGGAAAAGCAAAAAAGATAACGCTTGGAGGGGCGTGGTGTTAAGGGGACCCTCCTGTTCGCCGTAGCTGGGGAAAGTCACCATGAGACTGGAAGGATTATATGGGATGCAGCGAAGCCTTTCCTACTCGGAACGAGGGAGTAGGCGCCCTTAGGTTGGCGTGAAGAGCCGACCCACGGCCAATCACACTGGCACCACCACTGGTACTCCCAGTAGCCCAGTAGTTAGGATGGGAAGTGAAGGTTAAGTAAATAAATCAGTAGAATGCCTTATTACGAGGCGGAAGGTTGAGGAGGCCAGCCCGTTTGCTTGCACTGGGGCCAACCACCAATAGAGGGGGGGGCTGTCATCCCCCTGGGGTGGTGAAGGTTCTTAAATCAAACAAATTATTCACAACTGGGACAATCTTCTGAAAACACTTTGGGTCAACGTAGATTAAGAAAATAATTTGCACAAGATAATATAAATTTAGGGATCAGCGCATTTGGTGGAAATACTATGGTGAAGGTTCTTACATGCCCCAATAGAGACTAAATATGGGCCAAGAGAGATTTAGGGAGAGGCGAAAGGGGGAGGGGTTCAATACATAGCTCTCTCTATAGAAGTGAACATAGGTCACTGGAGTAATTGGGTTGGATTATTACATGCAGGCATATTAAATAAGGATTGGGTTGGATTATTACATGCAGGCATATTAAATAAGGATTGGGTTGGATCATTACATGCAGGCATATTAAATAAGGATTGGGTTGGATTATTACATGCAGGCATATTAAATAAGGACTCGAAAGAGGGCCGAAAGAAAAAGAGGGAGAGGCGAAAGGAGGAGTTGCTTGAGACATAGATCTCTGCATAGACGTGAACATAAGTCACTGGAGTAATTGGATTAGATTGGTCGGTTGGAGGTGTGTGTGGGGGGGGGGATTGTGTGTGTTTGACCTCCCCCCCCCCCCCCCCCCCCCCCCCCCCCCCCCCCACACACACACACACACACACACCTGCAACCAACCATGGTTGTTCGGCCAACTCTGGGCTGCTCACCATCTTCCACTCTTCCAATTCCATCCCCCCCTCCCCCCCCACCCCCCACCCCCACCCCCTCCATGTCAACCTGGGAGCATGCTAAACATATTAGACAGTTGTTAGACTTGAACTTGGTTACATAGCCAGCCAGCAACTTATAGCTCCAGCCAGCAGTTTGAGACTTGTCCAGGTAGGACATAGGTCACTGGACTACGCAGCTTCATGAAGTTGATTTGGCATTGTTACATGGTTTTTCATCAAACTCCGGGCTCCTCGCCGTCTTCCAATTCCAATTCCCCCCGTATGATACCCACGGAAAACAGGGAGCCAATTACGCGGATTAGGCAGTTTAAAGATTTGTCCGGGTCAAACTACGCAGCATTACGATGTCTAGCTGGTGCCGTTTGTTGTATGGAGTAGTAGCCAACTGGTTGGACCATCGGGCTAAGATGCAGCTTTTCCAGGTGGGGGAGGGGGGGGGGGGGGGGGGGGGGGGGGTTGGGGGGAAAGGGGGGTTGATGCCATGAGCCGTTTGTTGTGTGCAGTTCCAGTCCAGGGGTAGCCAATTAGTTAAGTTGTTTTAGGAATTAAAAATGAAAATATGGAATACAGAAGAGATCATAGCCTTTCTGATTTGAAGAACTTGATCTTGGTAGCTTCATCCAGCAGTTTGGCTGCTTGCTGGATTAAGTTACTGTCTAGAGGTTGCTCGCCAATTAGGTTACTGGACGGAGATGAACATGGATCACTGGAGTAAGCAGCCTTTAGACGTTCTAGTGTGCGCCTTATGTCGTATGTAGTTCCAGTCCAGGGATTCCAGTCCAGGGGTCCAGGGCCAATTAGTTTACTTCAACTTGGTTACATAGCAATTTGGTTGCTCGCCTGGTTTGGTTACTGTAAAGAGGTTGCTCGCCATTTAGGTAAATGTATAGAGGTTGACATAGGTCACTGGAGTAAGCAGCCTTAAGACGTTCTAGTTTGCGCCTCATGTCGTATGTAGTTCCTGTCCAGGGGTCGCCGATTAGTTTACTTGAACTTGAACTTGGTTACATAGCTTCATCCAGCAGTTTGGCTGCTCGCCGGGTTAGGCTACAGTATAGAGGTTGCTCGCCAAATAGTTTACTGTATAGAGATGAACATAGGTCAGTGGAGTAAGCAGCCTTACAACATTTAGTTTGCTCTGTATGTTGTGTTTATGCTGTTACAGTCCAGGAATAGCCAATCAGGTTTAAGGGATTGCAGCTTATCAGCTACTTGCATACTAGCTACTAGCTGTAATAGGAATAGGTAGGAGAGCAGAGTGCAGAAGATACCTGAGAGTGATTTTAACGTGATTCGCCTACCTGATTAGCCTGGACCCTGAACTCAACAACCCTGGTGTGAACTCCAAGAACGGAAGCAGGGGGCGAGAAATGGCCTTCTCACTTTCCAGTTGTATTTAACTGCGATATTTTGCAAGTTGCCATCAAACCCATAGCCAACGCTAATCATCCCTGCGATAGATAGAAGAGCTGAGTGCAGGAAAGACTTGGGAGTGATTCGCCGACCAGATCAGCCAGGACCCTGAAACTAGTTTCTAGATTGAACATTAGTTTGGATTGTTACATGGTTTTCAGCCAGCTCTGGGCTGCTCACTGTCTCCCAATTTCAAGTCCCCCCCGTGCGATACCCAAGAAAACCAGGGGGGCATACTGAACATATTTGAGTATTAGACAGTTTAAAGTCTTGTAAAAAAGCTATCGCGAGCACCATGTTGCGAAGTACCGTAAAACTTGAACTTGGACTAAGTGTATAGCATTATAGCTCCAGTCAGAAATTTGGCTACCGCTGTCATGGAGTATCGTAGAAGCACCCAACATTAAACTAAATTCCACATCCTTAAAGCCCGCTGGGGTAGACTGTGGAACCGTAAGCTCGCATTCCGCTGGAAACTTCCTTATATTACCAGCACTCACCCGCCCACGAACCCCCTATGCCCCATCTGCCGCACCTGTGAGGACGGAGCGGGCCACATTTTGGCGGGCTGCCCACACCGGACTTTCAAGGGGCTCTATATTAAGAGACAAGACGCCGCAGTGCGACTCATCCACAAGGCCATCTGCACAGGAGCCCTGGGATCCCGCAGAATGATAATGGACGCTGGCAAGGAAGAGGACCTCCCCAGGGGGGTCCTGGGCAAGCTTCTCCCTGACTGGCTACGCCCCCCCCCCCACTATTAATGTAGAGGACTGGCAGAGAATGAGACCTGACCTTGCCGTCCTACCTGACATAGACTCTCCTACCTGTATGGCTGGTAAAGAACTCTGGGTTCTTGAGCTTGGATACTGCTCTGATACCAACCATGCTACTAAGTTTATCATTAAACACGCCCAGCATGTTGAGTTAGTAAATGGCCTTAGATCGGCTGGATAACCCGTTCACTACGAAGTTGGAACAACTGGTACTATTCCAACCTCTTTTTTGACTTCTATGACCACACTTGGACTTAAGAGACCATGTGCCCTTACACTGGCGGACAAAGTCCACTCCCACACCATCACTAGCTTTCAGAGTATTTTACAGTGCAGACGTTTTATGGAGGCACACCCCGGGTCGATACCCGGGGACTAGCACACAGACCGTGCCCCCTCTCAGTTTTTGTCTTGCCAGCTGCATTGTGTTGGTGCTTCCTAACCGGGGTGAAAAAAAACCGTATTAAGCTGCAACTGGCATAATGTGGCCACGGTGCCTGACGGTGTCAGGCATCAGTGGTGATTCTTGTTGAATGAGGTGGCCCTACGATGACTATAGCTAGCTCCGGCTTACTCTATGGTGTCCTTAACTTCACGTTCTGTGAGTAACGGTATTACACGGATGTAACAATTTCAATTTCAATTTCAATTTCAATTTCGTAGAAACACTGATTCCTTTTCTTGTCGAAATGAAGCCCTTCGCTGCTCTTTTCGATTCTGAGAACAAAATGTTAGAATTAGCAAGCCAAACTCTGAAGTTTGAGGTGCGATCTACGAAGTGTATAGAAAACCCAAATCTAAATTATCCGCTTAATGGCTAAAGACGTGAGCCCTTTTACCTAGCTCAAGATCAAGCACCACCAAACCATCGTCAGGCACGAAACTCTTTTAACACCTTTTACTGCTATCCATGTCGAAATATTAATATGTATGGACGTATGGTACATCACAGTCCTGGACACGTCTTTAAACTGTCTACACCTACGGCATATGTTATCGCATTATGTACACAATAGTGTGGCGTAGTAGCGTTTATACTACCCTATTTAATGCGAACTCAATCCACAGACGGTGAGCAGCCTGAAGGCTAATAGAATATGGTATCAAAACAAATTAAACATTACGGCAGGGTTGCTCAAACCCATGTTATAGTCTACGTGGCACACGCAGAGTCCCCCCAAATGTGTATGTACACACATGCATCCGGGTCAAAAACAAATGCGAACCTGTGAAAAACAGGGAAACACGCACGTCCCAGTCAAAATCTGGGAAACCTGTGATGAGAGTTCATGCCCATCACAGAGTTCAGACACTTACACAGCCTCTGACCTGGACAAGTCTTGAAGCAGTCTAATCCGCTTAGTGCTATCCCTGGTTTCTGTGATAATAACCAGCTGCGCTATTATCTATACACGTGGGACCTGGAATTGGCAGACGGTAAGCAGCCCGGAGTTGGCTGAAGAATCAAGTAACAATTCAAATTACAAAGCCGTGTCAGCAACATGAACACCCCAGAACTTGCAGTGTATGCTGCTACAGTCCAGTGGTAACCACATAGCTGAAGACGTCGAGCAGCCAAATTGCTGGCTGAAGCTATGTAAACAAGTTCAAGTTTAAGTAGCCAAATGGGTACCTGCTCTACCAGGTATCAGGAGGCTACGGCGGGGAGAAAACCGATGAACTAAACCCCACCCAATCGTATTACTGTAATCGTGCTGCAGTGATAATTTAATTTTGAGTTGCAGATTTATTGATGGCCTTGTTGTAATACCAGCTTCCCAAGCTTCCCTAGGCGGTTCCGCATCTAGGGCTCTAGGATTTGTAGGGGTTCAGTTCACCAGTTGAGTGCTTGTTTTCTTAAAACTGTTTTGAAGGTTGCGCAAGTCCATTTGGCTACCCCTGGAATGTTAAAAACACAGCTTCTAGGCAGCTCCCTCTACTTGTCCTTGGGCCAAGCCTGAAGCTAGCTACTGCATCTGGATGCTGACATGACAGGCATTCCAACGCAGTATAAATAGTTGGCCTTCACCCAGTTCCAAAAATGGAGCTAGCTGGAAGATGCCAGGTGTAGTCCCCCAAAATGGAGCTAGCTGGAAGATGCCAGGTGTAGCTCCAAAAATGTAGCTAGCTGGAAGATGCCAGGTGTAGCTCCAAAAATGTAGCTAGCTGGAAGATGCCAGGTGTATTCCCTCAAAATGGAGCTACCTGGAAGATGCCACGTGTAGCTCCAAAAATGGAGCTAGATGGAAGATGCCAGGTGTAGCCCCAAAAAGAAGCACAAGCTGCCAAGTGCATCCTTGTGCTCAGGAAGCACACTTGTGCATATATAAGTAGTCCAAAGTACAGTAGTACATATTTTTCAACTCAAAAGTACAATAATATATATAGTGACTCAGGAAGTACAGTTGAACATAAAGTTTGACTCAACTAGCACTGCACTATCATGAACTTTAATAATGTGGTCCAACAGCCAAATCTGTGCACTTCATGCTAAGGCGAGGCATACCCAATCAAGGTAGGTACAAACCGTGCTTGGCACTGCAGGATTTGAACCTGCGACCAAAGGCTTATGAGGCCTATGCTCTACCAGTGGTTCCCCCCCCCCCCCCCCCACACACACACACGTGCTATTAGTGGGGCTAGCATTGGGATCATGAGATTGGTCCTAGCCAAGGAGCCTAGCAAAGGAGTGAATAACTCGGCCCCGGCCAATGCTTCCAGATAATCCAATGCTCTACCAGTGCCCCCCCCCCCCCCACCCCCACCCCACCACCACACACCACCACCAGCTCCCACCACTGGCCCATGTTCTATCGGTGCCAGGATTTAAGGGTAGCCCCTGTCTAACGTTGTTTGCACCCACACTCCTGGCGGCAGTAGGAAAGGGTGGTGGGGTTCGATTCCTCAACTGTTTTGAATTTAAACAGAAGAGTGCACCAACCGAAAAACAGATCCTGTTCAAGTACAGTCGATAAAATCTTTAAACTGTCTGTTTTGAATTTAAACAGAAGAGTGTACCAACCGAAAAACAGATCCTGTTCAAGTACAGTTGATTTCAAATCGATCCAATAACTCTACTAAGGTGTCCTGGCCCTGAGCAACCCTTTGATTCTATTCCTGTCCAGGTCAACTGTCATTGATCTGTCCTAAAAGAGACACTGGTCAGTGGTGGGCCAGTGGTGCAAGTGTGATTGGTCGTGGGTCGGCGACTCCAAAAGACCTATAGGTACCTTTTGTTATGTAGGAGTGACTCTGCCGATCACATCCTGGGGCCAGCAAACGGCGATCACCTCCTAGGGATAGCCGATAACATCCGAGGGCTAGCAAACGGCGATCACAGCCTAGGGCTAGTCGATAACATCCTAGGGCTAGAGGACAGCTATCACAGCTTAGGGCTAGCCGATCACCTCCTAGGCCTCGAAAACGGCGATCACAGCCTAGGGCTCGCCAATCACATTCTAGGGTTAGCAACCGGTGAAGATCCTTCTCGTCAAACAAACAAAACTGGTGATAATGCCACCATGTCCTCTAGGCAGCGGGAGGGCTTGACAGGTAAAGGAAGCATGGAGCTGTTTCTTTTTTTGGTTACGCACGGCACCTTAAGCCAGCCCCATTAGCCAGCTACAGGGCAAAGCCCAAAGCTTTCAGCTATATTGGAAAGCCCATCATGTCTGCTTTCAGACGCACTAGCTAGCTTTAGGACAGGGGGGGGGGGGGGGGGGGAGCTGCCTACAAGCTGCTACAAAGCCCAACAAAGAAACAGTGGCAGGGAGTGAACGGCGACATCAATCGGAGATTCTGAACTCAACTCCAAGCAGCTCCTTAACTTGTTCGTAGGTCACAAAGGCAATAGCGATTGATGGAACCACCTTGATGTAGTTGGGGGCCAATCCCTGAGAGGAGGAGGTCAGGAGGGTGCACGGGGGTTACGGGGGTGCAGGGGGGAGGTGTAGGAGGGTGTAGGGAGGTTAGGGGGGCGCTGGGGGTGCGTAGGGGGGTAGGGGGGCGCAGGGAGGTGTATGCGGGTGGTGTAGGCGGGAGGTGTAGGGGGGTTAGGGGTGTGCAGGGGGGTGTATGGGGGTTAGGAAGGTGCAGGGAGGAGGTCAGGAGGGTGCAGGGGGGAGTGCAGGGAGGTATAGGGGGGTGCAGGGATGTATAGGGGGGTGTAGGGGGGAGGTGTAGGGGGGCGCCACCTTGATGTAGTTGGGGGCCAGTCCCTGAGAGGAGGAGGTCAGGAGGGTGCACGGGGGTTACACAGGGATTTTTATTTCCGCTATATATAGCGATCGCTAGTTTCGACCCCGTTTTGGCAAAATTATCGCTGTAAAAAAAGGAAGAAAAAAAAAGTTTTTAATTTTGTTGCCCTCACTGGCCCTAAAAAGCTATAAAAAGCTATAGAAAGCACTAAAACGCTGTCCCTGGAGGAGCCCTCAAACCGTAAAGCTAGAAGAAATCCACTTTCAGATTTGAAAAAAAATCAGTGGGTCACAGGGATGCAGGGGGGAGGTGTAGGGGGGTTCAGGGGGGTTAGGGAGGTGTAGGGGGGCGCAGGGAAGTAAAGGGGGGCGCAGGGATGTGTAGGGGGGTGCAGGGAGGTGTAGGAGGTGCAGGGAGGAGGTCAGGAGGGTGCAGGGGGGTTAGGGGGGCGCAGGGGGTGCGTAAGGGGGAGGTGTAGGGGGGTGCAGGGAGGAGGTCAGGAGGTTGCAGGGGGGTAAGATGGGAGCAGGGGGTGCGTAGGGGGGAGGTGTAGGGGGGGTGCATGTGATGGTGTTGGTGGTAGAAATGGCAGCAATAATGTTGATGATGTAGTAGTGCTGATGTTGTTGGAAATGGTACCAGTACTGGTGTGGTCTCAGGGGGGGGGGGGGGGGGGGGGGGGGGGCAGTAGGTTGCTAGGGAATTAGCGGTGTAGGCGATGTCGATTGTGTTGGAGGCAGAGGAGACGACCATGATGTTGAAAACGTTGTGATGGTTCTGTTTCTGGTTCCAACAATGGTGATATAATGATGATGTGTTGGCGCTGCTGCTGGTGGCGCTGCTGCTGGTGTTCGTGCCGCTGCTGCTGCTAGTGTTGTTTTGCTTTTGTTGGTGGTGATGCTGATGCTGGTGTTAGTGCTGATGTTGTTGCTGCTGCTGCTGATGTTGGTGCTGATAGCACTGGCACTGGCAATGGGAATGGGAATGGTGGCAAAGACGATGCTAATGACGACTGTGAAAGGGTGTATTGATGATGATAGTGATGGCGGTGGTGGTGGTGGTGGTAATGATGATGATGATAATGGTGGTGATTATCTGTGATGTTAATAATAATAATAATAATAATAATAATGATGATGAAGCCAGTGATGATGGTGATGACAACAGTGGTGATGCTGCAATGGTGGTGATAATGGTGTTGATGGTGATAATGGCGATGATGGTGATGATGGTGATGATGGTGATGATGGTGATGATGGTGATGACAACAATGGTGATGCTGCAATGGTGGTGATAATGGTGATGATAGTGATGATGGCCATGATGGTGATGATGATGGTGTTGATGGTGACAATGGCGATGATGGTGGTGATGATGATCCTAACCCCATCTGTTGACCCACCTTGAAAAGTGCAAAGAATCCCTCCTCCCTAGTGGTGCGGACGAAGCAGTCAATCATACCCTTGTATACAACAGACTTCCCCTGGTCTGCATGCAGCTTCTCGGCTCCTTTCCACCCAGAAACCTGAACACACATAGCAGGATTTGATCAGTGACGTCCTTAGGATTTGGATTTGGGGCTTAGGGTTTCAGGTAGTGGTCCTCCCATATCAGCGTATTTCCTGCCCAGATGCAGGCGCACTTCCCAATGCAGTGGTGAACGACCTGCAAGCGGTGCCTTCGCCAAAGGCTGTACTTGATTTTGTTAGGGTAAAGCACAGCTTCCATCTGTGCTCACACACCCTTACCCGCCGCCCCCACCCCCACCACCACCACCACCACCACCACACCTCACACACATATGTTGGCCCCACCCACCCATCCGCTCACACCGACCCACCGCCACCCACACAATTTACTTTCAGCACAGAGGACTGTGCACTCGTTGTTATTCGTGCAGTGATGGTGGTGGTGAGTGGTGACCGACTTGCAAGCGCCCCCCCCCCCCACCACCACCACCACCACCACCACCACCAGCAACCAAGTATATTTTTGCTTAGTTGCTTGTACACTTCTAACTCCCCGATGCAGTGGTGACTGACCTGCAAGCGGCGCCTGGACCCCACCACCAACCAACCATCAACCAAATAACCAACCCAAGTATATTTTCCGCTTAGTTGTATGTACACTTCCTGCTCCCCGGTGAAATGGTGACTGACCTGCAAGCGGCGCCTGGCCACGTCAAAGGGGTATGCAACTGTTTGTCCCGTAGTGCCAGCAAGGGCACCGCACCCAAGGCGTGCCCCAACCGACAGGTCGCGCTCATCCCGGAGGCCTGTGTTCAGGAAAGTCAAGTTATTATAAGCTGTGCAGTGATATGTTATGCAGTGATTAGCTGTGCAGTTATGAGTTGAGGAGTGATAAGCTGTGTGGTGATCAGTTGTGCAGTGGTAAGCTATGCTGTGATTAGCTGTGCAGTGATGAGTTGTATGGCAATAAGCTGTGCAGTGATGAGTTGTATGGCAATAAGCTGTGCAGTGATGAGTTGTATGGCAATAAGCTGTGCAGTGATGAGTTGTTTGGCGATAAGCTGTGCAGTGATGAGTTGTATGGCGATAAGCTGTGCAGTGATGAGTTGTATGGCAATAAGCTGTGCAGTGATGAGTTGTATGGCGATAAGCTGTGCAGTGATGAGTTGTATGGCGATAAGGTGTGCAGTGATGAGTTGTATGGCGATAAGCTGTGCAGTGATGAGTTGTATGGCGATAAGCTGTGCAGTGATGAGTTGTATGGCGATAAGCTGTGCAGTGATGAGTTGTATGGCGATAAGCTGTGCAGTGATGAGTTGTGCAGTGATAAGCTGTAGAGTGATAAGGTATGCGCAAGCGGATCCAGCCTTGATCGAGACACTGTAGGTCTAGGCCCAGGCCTAGGCATTATAGGTCCAGGCTCACACACCACAGGCCCAGGCTCCATAGGCCCAGGACCACACACAATAGGCACATGAAAGCAAAACAAGTACTCAACCACAAGACTGTAAGAACAATACAACAAGCAGATAACCACGGGCATGTACAATAGTATCAACAGGACTACATAAACACAGGGTTACAGAATCACAGGGAAATCAGGGGAGCTCACTGTAGTGCTGCAGTACTAACCCAGGACTGTAACAAACACACACAAGCATGCACGCACACCCATATACGCACACACAAAAACAGCTGTAACTCCCTCCATGACCAGGGGGTGCTCACTGGAGTGCCGCAGCGCTACCCCAGGACCATAACACATACACACTTACACACACATATACGCACACACATTGTACAACAGCTGTAACTCCCTCCATGACCAGGGGGTGTTCACCATAGTGCTGATGCATCATTGCCTTCAGGGTTTCATAGACAATGACAGGGCAGGAAAACAAGCAGGAAAACAAGCAGGAAAACAAGCAGGAAAACAAGCAGGGCACCACAGGGTTGGCTGCCCATAGTAAAGCACCAAAAGCTGGGACACACCCCTGGGACTCGAACAAAATAAAAACAAACAGACAACCACAGAGTTGTAACAGCTAGGTGTAATTGAGCAGGGACCCACTCCACCCTAGCACACCCCAGTACAACCTAGCACACATACACGCACCTACAGAAGCAGACAACCCCAGGTCTCCAACAAAATATAAACAACATCACAAGTGGGTGCTCACCGTAGTGCTGCAGCATCGATGCCTTCAGGGTTTCATAGACTGCGAAGTTGAGACCGACGTATGGGATGACGCCCACCACACTGGGCACCCAGCCCTTGTAAAGAGCTTTGGGGCCCTCCTGCAGAAATGATAAGACAGTACCACTTGAGATCACTTGCTTGCAGTATTGCATTATTTTACATGATTTATAATATTGTACATTTTGTGTAATGCGGATGACGCCCACCACACTGGGAACCCAGCACTTGTCCGAAGCTATGGGACCCTCCTGCAAACATGGTAAGACAATACCACTTGAGATCACTTGCTTAATATATTGCATTACTTTATATGATTTTTTAATATTGCACATCTTGCGTTTACTCATGAGAAATCTTTTCGAACAAAAAATAACTTGACAGACTGGGCACCCAGCCCCTGTAAACCTTTTAGGACCGTCGTGCAAGGGCGGGAAGACAGTACCACTTGAGATCACTTGCTTGATATATTACATGATTTTACATTATTTTATAGTATTGTATCATTTTGTGTAATGCTGATGACGCCCACCACACTGGGCACCCAGCCCATGTACAAAGCTATGGGACCCTCCTGCAAACATGGTAAAACAGTACCACTTGAGATAACTTGCTTGATATATTGCATGATTTTACATGATTTTATAATATTGTTCATTTTACGTACTACTGTCGAGAAATGTATTTGGACAAAAAATAACTGGGCACACTGGGCACCCAGCCCCTGTACACAGCTATGGGACCTTCCAGCAAGGGCGGTAAGACAGTACCACTTCAGAACACTTGCTTGATACATTGCATGATTTTACATGGTTATTTAATATTGTACATTTTGCATACTGCCGATAACGCCCACCACACTGGGCACCCAGCCACTGTACACAGCTATGGGACCTTCCAGCAAACATGGTAAGACAGTACCACTTGAGATCACTTGCTTAATATATTACATGGTTTTACATGGTTGTATAATAGTGTACATTTTGCGTACTGCTGATAACGCCCACCACACTGGGCACCCAGCCACTGTACACAGCTATGGGACCTTCCTGCAAACATGGTAAGACAGTACCACTTGAGATCACTTGCTTAATATATTACATGGTTTTACATGGTTGTATAATAGTGTACATTTTGCGTACTGCTGATGACACCCACCACACTGGGCACCCAGCCCCAGTACAAAGATTTGGGACCCTCTTGCAAGCTTGGTCAGACAGCACCAGTTCAGATCAGGGTACTACTAAGCGCGCGCGGCAGCGCTGTGCCGCGCTACCTTTTTGAGCCCCTCTGCGCGTTTCGCGCAGTTTTTTCAACCCCCTGTGGGCGCAGTTTTTGCGCTTTTTGCACTAAAAAGCGCTGACCAATTTGACGTGTGTGCGCTTTGAGCGTTGACCAATTTGGCAAGAAGAAGTACCCTGGTTCAGATCACTTGCTCTAAATTTCAAGAAATCAATTGTAGTGTATGAACTAACTTCAGAGTGTGTGCCTCGTTCACATCGACGTTTAGTTTCAATGTCAATCAGTAACACCACATCAAGTTTTGATCTCAATAATTAATTCCCATCTCTTGGCTAGGCCTCGAGGTGGCCTAGCCGCGAGGCCTAAAATTAAAAAATCATACGCCTTGCTACAAGGCGTGAGGTTGAAGGGACCTTCCCGTTCACTTGCACTGGGGAATGGTTACTGTGATGGGTTTTCGTTTCGTAGACCGCTACTGCGTCTGAGCTTGGACTTCCGCACGGTCCCCCACCAAACATTAGCTGTCCTGCCCCATAAACAAACCCCAAAGAAGCCGCCCCTCACCTCTCTAATAATAACCTGCGCACGACGCACAATGCCCTTACACTGTGTCGATCGTGAATCCTACTCGGTCAAGCGGCCCCGCACCAAACATTAGCTGTCCTGCCCAAGAAACAAACCCCAAAGAACCTGCCACACTCACCTCTCTAATAATAACCTGCGCACAATGCACAATGCCCTTATACTGTGTCGATCGTGCATCTTGGACAGTCAAGCGGCCCCGCACCATATCCAGGGGGTAGGTGGCACTCATAGCGATGATGCCTGCGCCTGCCCCTGCTAGAAGGCGCAGGAAAGGAGTCATTTCTCCCTTCCCTGTCGTTGCCCGGTTGTAGTCTGCAATCTCCCTGCATTCATGGTGTGTGGGTCAGTGGGTGTGGGTCAGTAGGTCAGTGGGTGTGGGTCAGTGGGCGTGGGTCAGTAGGTCAGTGGGAGTGGTTTAGTGGATCATGGCCTGCCCTTGCTAGGAGGCGCAAGAAAGGGGCCATCTCCCCCTTCCATGCCGTCACCCAGTTGTAGTCTGCGATCTCCCTGTATCCATGAGGGGTCGAGGGATGGGGTAGTGTGTGTGTGTGTGTGGGGGGGGGGGGGGGGGGGGGGTATGCAGGAGTGTGTGTCTGTGTGAGTGTCCCTGTTTGTAGGGAGTACCTGCAAGAAGGCACAAGAAAGGAGTCATTTCTCCCTTCCCTGTCGTTACCCGGTTGTAGTCTGCGATCTCCCTGTATCCATGAGGGGTGGGGTGGGGTGTGGGTCAGTGTGTGTGGGTCAGTGGGTCAGTGGGTGTGGGTCAGTAGGTCAGTAGGTCAGTGCATCCATGAGGGGTGGAGGGGTGGGGAGGGGTGGGGTGAGGTGTGTGTGTGTGTGTGTGGGGGGGGGGGGGGGGGGGGGGGGGGGGGGGGGGGTATGTAGGAGTGCGTGTGTGTTAGTGTGAGTGTCCCTGTGTGTAGGAGTGTGTAGGAGAGTGCGTCTATGCGAGTGTCCCTGTGTGTAGGAAGCGCTTGCTAGAAGGCGGTAGAAGAAAGGAGTCGCCTCTCCCTTCCCTGCCGTTACCCAGTTGCAGTCTGCGAGCTCCCTGCATCCATGGGAGGGGGTGGAGTGGAGTGTGTGTGTGTGTGTGGGGGGGGGGGGGGGGGGGGGGGGGGGGGGGGGGGGGTA
Source organism: Chlamydomonas sp. ICE-L (assembly GCA_013435795.1). Taxonomy (NCBI): domain Eukaryota; kingdom Viridiplantae; phylum Chlorophyta; class Chlorophyceae; order Chlamydomonadales; family Chlamydomonadaceae; genus Chlamydomonas; species Chlamydomonas sp. ICE-L. The sequence goes on along the minus strand of JACBWV010000394.1, from coordinate 697,778 downwards.
GAAGTGTGTGTGTGTGTTTATGCGAGTGTCCCTATGTGTAGAGAGTGCCTGCAAGAATGCGCAAGACAGGAGTCATCTCTCCCTTCCCTGTTGTTGCCCTGTTGCAGTCCACGAGCTCCCTGCATCCATGGTGGTGGGTGGATGTGTTAGCAAGGCAATCTGGTATTAATTATTATTATACCCGGCAATAACATCGGCGGTTGCAACGACAGCAACTACCATCACCCCACACTTCTATTACCATTACTTCATTTACATTACCATTACTTTATTTACATTACCATTACTAGATACTTCCATGGCCACTACCACCACCATTACTCCACACTTTGATTACCGATACCGGTACCCCATACTTGTGTTACCAGTACCAGTACCCCATATTTCCAATACCATTACCATTGCCAATACCCGATACTTCCATTACCATTACCACATACTTTGATGACCATTACCAGTACCCCATACTTCCAATACCAACGCCATTACCCCATACTACCATTACCAATAACAAAAATTGCATTACCAATACCCATACCCATACCAATATCTCATTATCAATACCAATACCCCATAATTCCAGTACCTCTGCCATTACCCTATACTTCGATTGACATTACCATAACCATTACCATTACCCCATCCTTCAATTCCATCGTTTTCGCTCATCCTGAAAACTGTAGACAATCTTATTTTGAGTGTTGATATGAGGGACCAAACATGATCAAGTTTTTGGGCGGAGCCCCCCCCCTCCCCCCCCCCCCCCCCCTTTCTAGGGTGCAGGAGCCCCCAGTACCACCCTGTTGTCCGACCGTCCAACCACAAGAAACCCTGGCCCTACCTGGCCCCTGGCCCTGTCGAAAACCCTGGCTTCAGTGCGCTGCACTCAATTCTTGTGCCCCCTCAGGCCTGTTGCTCTGATAGTCAACACTCTCCGCCAGTTTTTAGCGTCGCTTGCGACGCCTAGGGCTTGTTAGCATAGCTGGCTAACAATGCACCCAAGGGATTCTGAGTATCTTAGGCTGATAGCTGTGGTGTCATACCATCTACACAGGGTAGAATTTTGAATTTGTTTTTTCAAAAATTTGCAATTTTCAAACTAGACTTCAATAATGTGGATGTACAATATTGCAACTAGGATGGTGCTTCCTTTTTCTAATACTCTCGAAGTTCAACCTATAAAAATCCCCATGCAATTTGAGAAAGATAACACTCTTTTATTCCAATTTTCCGTAATCTAATACAAAAATATGTCGTAGCGTAGATATTTCGGGTATTGGGTCTATTACCGGTTATACACAGCCACTCAGCCACCCAAGACAAACTTTGCCATTACCCCATACTTCCATTACCATTACCATTTCTATAACGATGTAACTTTATAAGGAAAAGTAGGGGGAAATACAAAAAGAATGGTAAGAATCTGAGTCCCCACCTTGAGATGTGCTCACACGTGATGAACTCGGCCGATGACTTGATACCTTTACGAAGACCATTACGATGACCATTTCCATAACCATACTCCCATTCCTATAACCACTACCCATAATTCCATCATAACCTTGAGATATTCTCACATGTGAAGAACTTGACAGCTGAATTGGGGGAAATGCGTCACAAGCCTCCCACCTCGCCCTCCCATCACGGTCACTCCCACCACACCACCAAACTACCACCACCAGAACCACACCACCACACACACACACTAACCAACCACCCACCCAACAATTACCTTGTGCTCATATGTGAGGAACTTGACCGCTAAATTGACAAAACGTTACCATAACCATTACCATTACCCTAGCCATCACCATTGCCATTACCATACTTTCATTGCCACTACTCCATACTCCCATTACCATAAGTACTACCCCATTATTACGTTACCATTTAACCTTGAGATTTGCTCATACGTAGGGAACGGCAACTAATATTAGTGTTTGAAAAACTAATAATAACTCATATTATTCTAGTGTCACAATAATATTAGTTTTTCAAATAAATTCGAAATTCTGGTGAGACGGCTCGTCGGACTAACATTATATAATGGTATATAATATTATTTATCCACTAATATTATATAACATAGCCGACCCCTACTCATACGTGATGAAATTGACCGCTGAGTTGACACAATTACCATTACCATTACCACTACCATTACCATATTTCCATTACCATTACCATAACCATATTTCCATTACCATTTATATTACAATGTTATTTGATCAGAAAAAGTAGGGGGAAATACAAATAACCAATATACTGGTATATTACAATTACCTTGAGATGTGCTCATATGTGAGGAACTTGACAGCTGAATTGGGGATGATGCGAATGCAGTTGGCTCCATTTCCTCGCATCATCTCCCTCATGCCTCCGGCCTTTGCCATTTGGACCAAGCCCTGGGCGGTAGTTATGGTGGTCGTGGTGAATTGTGGTGGTTGCCGTGAGTTGTGGTGGTTGTGGTGAGTTGTGGTGGTTGCGGTGAGTTGTGGTGGTTGTGGTGAGTTGTGGTGGTTGCGGTGAGTTGTGGTGGTCGTTGTGAGTTGTGGTGGTTGTGGTGAGTTGTGGTGGTCGTGGTGAGTTGTGGTGGTTGTGGTGAGTTGTGGTGGTCGTGGTGAGTTGTGGTGGTTGCGGTGAGTTGTGGTGGTCGTGGTGAGTTGTTGTGGTTGCGGTTAGTTGTGGTGGTCGTGGTGAGTTGTGGTCGTTGTGGTGAGTTGTGGTGGTTGTGGTGAGTTGTGGTGGTCGTGGTGAGTTGTGGTGGTCGTGGTGAGTTGTGGTGATCGTGGTGAGTTGTGGGGTCGTGGTGAGTTGTTGTGGTCGGATCTTGAATTGATGGCGGCCTTGTTTTTGTTTTCGTTGATGTTGCTGATGTTGTTGTTGCTGCAAATTTGGTGTTTGTGGTGGTGTTTGTGGTATTGTGTGTGGTGGTATGTGGTGGTGTTAGTGGTGTTTGTGGTCATGGTGTTCGTTGTGGTGCTAGCGGTGGTGGTGTTTGTGGTGCTTGTGGTGGTCGTGGTGAGTTTGTGGTGGTGTTTGTGGTGGTGGTGGTAATGGTGTTTGTGGTGTTTGTGGTGGTGGTGAGTTGTGGTGGAGGTGGTGCCGGATCTTGTATTGATGGCGGCGGCTGGCGGCGGTGTTTGTTCTTGCTGTTACTCAGGCGTTCGTGGTGGTGGTGGTGGTGGTGGTGGTGTTTGAGGTGGTAGTGGTAAGTTGTGGTGTAGATGGCGCTGGTCTTTCTAGCGGCTCTGGTGGTGGTGGTAGTGGTGGTGGTGTAGATGGCGCTGGTCTTTCTAGCGGCGCTAGTGGTGGTGGTAGTGGTGGTGGCCAGGCATTTAAATGGCTGTGTGGTGCTGGTGCTGGTAGAGCTACATGTATCCATGCCTCATTCTGGGACCAGCCATGCAGTGGAGCCTGGGGGAGATCACAACAATCAATAAGTGTTAAGTAAATAAATAAATAAATAATACACCTTGTTAAGAGGCGTGAGGTTGAGGGGGCCGGCTCGTTTTCTTTCACTGGGGCCAACCAAAAAAGTGTGAAGCAAATGTATCTCATAGCTGGCAGACAAAGGAGAAGGATTCTAGCTATGTGGATTCTGCCAGTACTGGCTGTGGTTTCTGCAAGTATTCTGCAAGTATTCTGCAGATTCTTTAAGTACTGGATTTGTGGGTATTGCCAGGACAGGCCTAAGACCAGTTGGACCCCTATATCCTTATCTGCTATCACAGGGAGTTGCATTTGTGGGCTCTGCGGCTCCTTGTGGGCTGGGGACGGTAAGCTTGAAATGGCATTCACCACACCTCAGCTCAAATACCAGACTTGAGAAGTTCAGTAGTGTGATAGGGGTTTGCTTCTAACAGTGGGCTTCCAGAGCCAGAAGGGAGCACAAGCTTCTGATAACCATCGGTTGGCTGAGTCAGGATTGCATTATGACATCTGTCCAAAAGAGTGTCTGCGGACTGGCCTGCTGCTGAGTGAAATGTTTTCTCCAACTGAATCGAACAGTCGCAAGATCGCCCCGGAACCCACCTGCCAAGTCGACTTGTATATTTTATCATTGCCTTGCACTTGCATAAGGATTTTCAATCGTTCCAGGGGGGCAACAGCTGTTCTCGACCTGAAGCAGGTACAATTTCTGATCAGAAAGGACGATCTTTCGGAACGTTCACGCAAGTGAAACTTACAATCCTCCGGCGATGCCACCAGCAAAGAGCGACTTGGCGATGCATGACCATGAAGGCCTCGGGCTGGGAACATATGTGGGTAGTTGGGGTCGGGCAGAGACGCTAGGACTAGGGATAGACTCCTTGTCGGTACCAGCAGCAACGCTGGCAGCCATAGCTAGCAAAGTTTGCCGAAATTATCAATCAGAATTGAAGCTGAGGGCACTAAGAGGGTGACCACAAGCCTTAATCATATCATTCTTCCAAGCTGGTGGATGTAACAGGAAAGGGGGCAGAGCCGAGGTTCGAAAGCAAAACGGGCACTGCGAGCGCAAGTTTTCGGGAGCAACGGGACACGCCTTGAAAACTGGTGGGGGTTATACAGGTCACTTGTGCAACGCTTTAGTACATATGCTGGAGGCAACGAGAGGTTGCGCGTGTACAGCAGGCTTCATGCGCTGACATCATGCAAATGATGGCCAAAAGGGGGAATGATGACTCACGTGGACGTCGCCCCCTCATGAGGGCCCTCGCCTTACGCGTATCCACGTAGGCCTACACCCTGACCCGCCCTGACCCAGGGGGCGGGGGGCGACCCCTGGGGGCGACCCAGGCTAGGGCGGGCTAGAGGTCCCCGGGGGTCCCTGCCCTGCCCGGCCCTGCCCTCAGCTGTCCCCTGTCCGCTTTTCGAGTTCAGTGGATCTTATCCGTCCTCCCAGAAGTCGACATCAGAATATTCCGTTGCTCGAAACCGCAGATGATGGCAGGTTGAATGGCGCTCGAGGCGGTTGAGACCTGAGAGCGCAGCCATGGGCCTGCACGAGGGATGGAAGCCATGGGAATGCAGAAGTAGTACATCCAACCATCCTACAACTCAAGATGACGCGACTCAGTTGGTCTGAATTATTGTATGTGGACAATTTGGTGGTTGGCCCCAGAGCAAGCAAACGGGCTGGCCCCCTCAACCTCACGCCTCGTACTAAGGCATACTTAGTTTATTTATTTATGAGGGCAACCAGAGGGCAACGGTAGTGTCATTTGTTCAATGACTGTATGGAGAGATTTGATCAAGTGCAATTTAATAAGGATGCTATCAGTGTTGATGGTGTTGATGGTGGCGGCCCTGCGGGGACTACTGCTAGCTCCGGCTTACGCTGTGGTGTCCTTAATTTCACGTCTTGTGAGTGACTGCATTTCAAGGATGTAACAAGATCAATTTCAATTTCAATTGATGTAGCTGCCAAAGACAGCGAGCAGCCTTGAAGGTTACAGTCATTTGCTTTAACCATGTTATAGCTAACGTGTCTAGTGTTATAGAATATGGCTTCGTTTTTCTTGTTGTAGATGGTGAGAAAAATTGTGTCTAACTGCTGGAGACGGCGGGAATCTTTTTAATGAGAAGAATCTGTTGAATCCTTTTCTTACTTTCGAAGATGGCGATTAGTCTTTGGTTGGAGCTATGTGTTATTGTCCGACTTATATGTCGGCACTTGAGTAGGCGAAATACACACAGGTCCCTGCTCCCACCAGGTCCCGTCTTGTCTGCCGTCAGGCGTCCAGGCTAGCTATGCAGTACTATGAAGTACGTATTAGATCTTTCCTATATATCGCTCTATTGCGCTTAATTGCTATCTTCACTCTATTGAGTCCGCAGTGTAAACAACTACGACTAGAACTATGTGACCAAGCTGAAATTCGTGGCCAAGTTAAAGGCTATAGGTATTTATTGATTCATCCAAAGTTCCAAACCAGTCCTCTCTGCGGATCAGGCTTGCTTTGCTTCGAATTAATTATATCAGCAGAGACTATTGAATTGATTATATTACCAGAGCCTGATTTCCCAAACTGAGAACAAAATGATCCCTCTGTACTACCGGTTCTTGCGATGTGCAATCCATAGGTGGAAGGTCGTGATAGCCTTTGTGTATCAATGATTATATGCAGAGATTGGATCAAGTAGATTTTGATTACAATGCTTTGATCTGAATTGGTCATGTAACTGCCGAATATGGCGAGCAGCCCTAAAGGCTGGAGCTATGCAATCAAGTCCAAGTTCTGCAAGTCAGGGCCCCGACAATGCCATGTTGTTCAGGACGCCGCTTAGTTTTTTAACTGCCGAAAACAGCGAGCAGCCCAATTGCTGGATGGAGCCATGCTACCAAGTTTAATCTCAATTTCGATTCAAAGTTCAATTTCAAGTCCTCCTGGATGCAAGAAGATTCAATTTTTCATTTTTCTTGGATTTTTTTTTTTTTACTGCCGAAGACGGTGAGCCGCCCAATTGCTGGCTGGAGCCATATAACCAAGCTCAAGTCCTCCTGGATGCAAGACGGGCCAGCCGCTCCCGTCGATCTACGCTTGACTCCTGCCATGTCAGATCCTCATCTGAGTCACTACCATTCTGCTGCCGGAGGTGGGCCGGGGGCGGCTTCTCCAAGCGCTGTAACATCTCACGTCTCCCACCAACGTCTGTTCCTGTTTCCCTCACGGCATCGGTTGAACCCGAGGGACCTACCCCACTGCCCCCCCCTCCACCCTCGCCACTCCTCGACCATGCAGCCCCCAAGACAGCCCCGCCCTTGGTCCCCTCTCCTCTCACGTTGGCATTTGAAAGCTCTGAAGCGTGTACCTCACCAGGCACCTCTCTCCCCCGACTCGCTGCACGGTGGGCTTGCCACTCTCGCTTGTCTTTGCTTGCCTCCGACCAGACCTTAGCATCTGAATCAGCGCTCTCATCCCTCAGATGCGCAGGGGGCGGCTTACCCATACGTTTCCTCCACGCATCCTCACCCTCATCAGAGTCACTGCCCCTACTACGCATGTGAGCTGGCGGGGGCTTATCTAGCTTTCGCAACAGCCCACGCTTCCTAGCCTCCTGGGGATCAGAATCAGAATCCACGTCTGGAGTCCTCCTCAGCCCCCCACCCCCACCCAGCCCCCCACCTCCACCTATCTCCAGCCCCCCACCCTCACCCCTATCAGCCTTCAGTGGTAATGACGAGGAAGCAACTCCCCCCCTCGCGGCTCCCCCGACCCTATATGGAGGTGCTCTGACACTGCTCCCTACCGCTCGCCCACCCCCGACAGGACCAGCACCTACAGGGCTATCGCCAAAAGCATCGTCTAAGTCCACACTGTCATAGGATGGGATGATGACCTCACTTAGCACGCTCTGACTTAGACCATCAGGCTCAGGATCCTCTACCACAGGAGGGGGGGCGTTTCGAGCTTCTAGACGCCACTGCCGCCAGTCCAAGCTGCGTCCTAAGCCCCCCACCTCGCCCTCCCACCACGGCAAGGGGTCGGTGATAAAGTGTGGGATGTCAGAAAAGCCGATTTCAGGGACGACGAGGTTGGCAGGGGGAGGCAGCATGCTTGCCTCTTGTAGCTCTTCAGCCCTAAGCAGCTCTTCCACTGCATCAGGTCCAATGGCATCCGGCTTCGGCTGCAGGGGTGATAGGTGTGCAGGTAGGTAGGTAGGTGGGTGTGTAGGTGGGTGTGTAGGTAGGGAAGTAGGTAGGTGGGTGGTTGTGTGTAGGTAGGTAGGTATGTGTGTGTAGGTAGGTAGGTAGGCAGGCAGGTAGATAGGTGGGTGTGTTGGTAAGTGGGTTAATACATTGTTGACAACATCATTGGTGAACAATGTACTTGTTGAACAGGTGTTTGACACCTCGGAGACCTGTTTAACAACCTGAACTGGGTGCAGGCAGTCGTAGGGCAGGGGTGGATGGTCCAATAAAGAAAGGGATTCACATCGTATTCTGGCCTTGGATGGTTGACCCCCCCCCCCTGCAACAAACATATACTCATTTCTCGACCTTTGTATCCTCACCTCGGCAAATCCAAACGCAGCCCCGTTCATCCCTCCCCCTCAATTCCTTTCGCTCCTCCCTCAGCTCCCCCCCCCCCCCCCTCTCTCTCTCTCTCTCTCTCTCTCTCTCCCTCCTCCCCCCCTCTCCCTCATACTCCAACCCACATATCATCCCGATCGTTATATTCTTAGCTCAGGCACTATGCCCCAAGATCCTGTGCTTGAAACATCATCTTCATCATCTACCTCTCTTGTCGTCAGCCCCCCCCCCCCCCCCCCCCCCCCCCCCCCCCACCCCCCCCCCCCCACACACACCAAGCATGTACTCATCTGTCAACCACTGTATCCTCATATATCATTGCCTCTGCAAATCCAAACACAGACCCTCTTTCACCCCTCCACCTCCACGCCTCCTTCCCCACCCTTCGTACCCCTTTCACCCCTCCCTCCCCCCACCATACCACCATCATACTCCAACCCGATCATTATTCTCTCACCTCAAGTCCAATGCCCGAAGATCCTGTGCTCAAAACATCGTTTACATAATCGAGCTCTCTTGTTGTCAGCTCAGGCCCTTCACTCCCCCCCCCCCCCCCCCCCCCCCCCCCCCCTCCCTCCCTTATACTCCAACCCACTCATCATCCCGATCATTATCTTCTCACCTCAGGTCCAATACCCCAAGATCCTGTGCTTGAAACATCGTCTACATCATCTTCATCATCTATTCATCTTCATCCATCCCTCGTACCCCTTTCACCCCTCCCTCCCCAACCCCCCTCATACTCCAACCCACTCATCATCCCAATCATTATCCTCTCACCTTAAGTCCAAGGCCCCAAGATCCCGTGCTTGAAACATCATCTCCAGTATTATCTAGCTCTCTTGTTGTCAGCTCAGCCCCCCCCCCCCCCCCCCCCCCCCCCCCCTCACACTCCAACCCACACAAAATCCCAATCCTAATCGTCTCACCTCTGGCCCAATGCCCCAAGATCCTGTGCTTGAAACATCGTCTTCATCATCTAGCTCTCTTGTTATCAGCTCAGGCCCTTGCATCCCTCTAGCCTTGTTGACCTTGCTGGAAGGATCAACGTAGTATTTGCTACGCCGTACTGTCTCCTGCGCATCGGCATGCACAGGAAGGAGCAGGCCGTCTGGGATGTCAGCAGGGTCCAGAGCGTCCGTGGCATCACCGTAGTGTGACAAGCCCCAGGATTCACCATCACTGCACATGGTGTGACCAGCAGTCAGTTAGTCAGCCATCTAATTTTATTTTATTTATTTAGCCATTAGCATGCACTGGAAGCAGCAGGCCGTCTGGGATTTCAGCAAGGTCCAGAGCATCAGTGGTATCACTGTAGTGTGACAAACCCCAGGATTCACCATCACTGCACATGGTGTGGCCAGCAGTCAGTCAGCCAGTCGTATACTTTTTATTTTATTTATTTAGCCATTAGTGTTTGCTCAGCCATACTCTGTCCTGCGCCTCAGCATGCACAGCAAGCAGCAAGCCAGCTGGGATATCATCAGGGTTCAGGGCATCAGTGGTATCACTGTAGCGTGACAAGCCCCAGGATTCACCACCACTGCACATGGTGTGGCCAGCAGTCAGTTAGCCAGTCGTATACTTTTGCATTTGATTTATTTAGCCATTTGTATTTGCTATGCCATACTCTCTCCTGCGCCTCAGCACGCACAGGAAGCAGCAGGCCGGCTGTGATGTCAGCAGGCTCCAGGGCGTCAGTGGCATCACTGCAGTGTGACAAGCCCCAGGACTCACCATCGCTGCATAGGCAAACATTTGAGCAGCGAAATTGCGCAGCCAAGTTTGAACAGCCAAATTTGTTCAGCCAAATTCAAGCAGCCCAATTGAGCAGCCCAATTGAGCGACCAAATTTGAACAGCCCAATTGAGCAGCCAAATTTGAACAGCCAAATTGAGCAGCCAAATTCGAACAGCCAAATTTGAGCAGCCAAATTGAACAGCCAAATTTGAGCTGGATCCCACAGTCCTCAGGGACACCATCACCGTTACAAACTTGCCTGCCATAATAAAAGATCAGGAATCGGACAACATAGACCTTCTTCTCCTCATTCACCACCTCCTTTCATCACCTTCACAGGTTCAGTCCAACCCTCAACTGCGTCGACAGCCTGGTAAGTAAATACAAACTTGTCTGCCATAATCCGACATGATGAATCGGACGTCGAAGACCTCCTCCTCATCATCACCTCCAATCGTGCCAACCACATGTTCAGTCCGACCCTTGACTGCGTTGACGGCCTTTGAATTGAACTGATAGACTGCACATGCGGAATTCCTATATACATAATCACCAAACAAAACTTGCCTGCCATAATCCGAGATAAAGACTCTGACATCATATACCTCCTCCTCCTCCTCCTCCTCATCACCTCCAATCGTGCCGACCACAGGTTCAGTCCAACCCTTGACAGCTTTGACGGCCTTTGAATTGAACTGAAAGACTGCACATGCGGAATTCCTATATACATAATCACCAAACAAAACTTGCCTGCCATAATCCGAGATAAGGAATCTGACATCATATACCTCCTCCTCCTCCCAGTCACCACCTCTAGTCGTGCTGACCACATGTTCAGTCTGGACCTTGGCCGTGTTGACGGCCTTTGAATTGAATTGAATTGATACTGTGCATGTGCAATTCCTGTATATATTATTAACGATCAAAACTTGCCTGCCATTATCCATGATAAGAAAATTGGACATCATATACCTCATCATCATCCTATTCACCACCTCTAGTCGTGCTGACCACATGTTCAGTCTGGCCCTTGACTGTGCTGACAGATTTTGAATTAAATTGAATTGATAGACTGTGCATTTGGAATTCCTACACATATATAATTAACGATCAAAACTTGCCTGCCATAATCAGAGATGATGAATCGGACATCGTATACCTCCTCATCCTGTTCATCATCACCTCCAATCGTGCCGACCATAGGTTCAGTCTGACCCTCGACTGCGCTGACCGCCTCACTGCCTTCCGCATGGGGCGGTGCAACAGGGTTTGCACTAGAGGGCCCTGAATGAGGTGCGGGTGGGTAGTGGGTGGGTGGTCGGTGGGCGAGGTCAATACAATGAATGGATGGAGTAGGTAGAGTGCTCAGCCAACCTTTGAATGGGGTGCGGGGTGGGTGATGGTTGAGGTCAGTACAATGAATGTATGAAGTAGGTAGAGTGCTCAGCCAACCTTGGAATGGGGTGCGGGGTGGGTGGTGTACGAGTCAAGGGTGGTGGGTGAGGTCAATACAATGAATGGATGAAGTAAGAACAGTGATCAGCCAACCTGGGAATGGGGTGCGGGGTGGGTCAAGGGAGGGTAATGGGAGGTGGGTGAGGTCAAAACAACGAATGGGAGAAGTAGGTAGAGTAATCCGCCTATCTTGGAATGGGGTGCATGGTGGGTCATGAGTGGGTGGTGGGTAGGGTCAATACAATGAATGGATGAAGTAGGTACAGTGATGAGCCAACCTTGGAATGGGTTGAGGGGTAGGTCATGGGTTGTGGGTGGGTGGGGTCAATACAATGAATGGATGAAGTAGGTACAGTGATGAGCCAACCTTGGAATGGGTTGCGGGGTAGGTCATGGGTTGTGGGTGGGTGGTGGGTGGGGTCAATACAATGAATAGATGAAGTAGGTACAGTGATGAGCCAACCTTGGAATGGGGTGCGGGGTGGGTCATGGGTTGTGGGTGAGGTCAATGTAATGAATGTATGAAGTAGGTAGAGTAATCTTCCAACCTGGGAATGGGGTGGTGGGTGGGTGGTGGATGAGGTCAATACAATGAATGGATGTAGGTAGAGTGATCAGGCAAGCTTGGAATAGGGTGCGGGGTGGGCCATGGGTGGTGGGTGAGGTCAATACAATGAATGGACGTAGGTAGAGTGATCAGCCTATCTTGGAATGGGGTGCGGGGTGGGTTATAGGTGGGGGGTGGGTGAGGCTAATTCAATTAATGGATGCAGGTACAGTAATCAGCCTATTTTGGAATGGGGTGCGGGGTGGGTCATGGGTGGGTGTGGTCAAAACAATACAAGGATGAAGTAGGTAGAATGATCTGCCTACCTGGCAAGGCCTTTGGTCCCACGTCCTGCTTGGGTATGCTGCCAACCACAGATGCAGCCCAATTGGGCTTTGGAGGTGTTGCTACAGGAGTACCTGTTACACCCGGAGAGCGGACTGGGTCTCTCCTCTCAGCTTGCCCCGGCTGTACTTTGCGCTTTGATTTCCTTTCCTCTTGCTTTTGCAGCTGAAGCTGATACTCTTGCATCTCCCATTCCCACGGGCTCATCGGCTTCGGCTGGGGTCTAGCTTCCGCACGTGCGTCTGCGCCAGCGCCAGACATAGCTCCTGCACTTACTACTTCCCCTGCTGGGATAGCAGAGCCTATGGGTGTACTGGCCTCTGTGCCACCCACACCGCCAGCCTGACCTGGTTGTACTTTGCGCTTTGATTTCTTTTCCTCTTGCTTTTGCACTTGCGCTTGGTACTCTCGCATCTCCCACTCCCACGGGGTCATTGGCTTTGGCTTGGGGGCTTCGGCTTGGGGAAAACGGCGAGCAGCCAAATTGCTGGCTGGATCCATGTTACCAAGCTCAACTTCAAGTTTTGGGGCTTCTTCCCCAGGTACTTGGCTCCCATCGGCCATAGCCTCATTCCCTCGGGTAGCGTCATCGGCTTCGGCTCGGGTCAGGGCTTCTGCCCCAGACAATGAGCTCCCGCCAGCCATAGCCTCATTCCCTACAGAGTTTGCCTCTTGCCCAGGCATTCCCTCAGGTGTAGAATCTATCTCAGGCCTACCAGCCATAGCCTCATTCCCTCGGCTTGAGTCATCGGCTTCGGCTTGGGTCATGGCTTCTGCACCAGACACCGAGCTCCCACCAGCCATAGCCTCATTCTCTCGGGTTGCGTCATCGGCTTCGGCTTGGGTCAGGGCTTCTGCCCCAGACACTGAGTTCCCACCAGCCACAGCCTTATTCCCTACAGAGTTTGCCTCTTGCCCAGCCACTCCCTCAGACGTAGAATCTGTCCCAGGCTTTCCAGCTGCACTTCCGTCCTTGCCAGCGCCAGGCATATAATCTGAATTTGCTACCCCATCTGCCTCAGACATGGAACCTGTTTGTGGCCTAGCATCTGTTATTGCGTCTGCACCAACGTCAGACATAGCTCCTGCACTTACAACCTCCCCTGCTGGTACAGCAGAGCCTGTGGGTGTACTGACCTCTGTGACACCCACACCAGCGTCAGGCATAGCTCCTGCACTTGCCACCTCGCCTACTGGGACAGCAGAGCTGTTGCCTGCACTGAGATCAGCGCCATCCCCACCCTCACCTGCCACACCCACGCCAGCAACGTTTTGCGCTTTTGAGCTTCTCCTTGGCTTCGGGTAGGCAGCCTTACTTTTCAAGGGTGGTGGGGGTGGGGGCCAGGCCCCCCTGGGTCGTACAGCTGTCTTTCCACCTTGCTCCTTCCTAGCTTTTAACTTCCCCTGAGCTTTCTGCTGCTCCTGCACCTGCAGCTCACACTCATACTCTCTCATCTCCACTTGCCATGGCGTAAGCTTCCCACTCGGAGCCCCTTGCGGATTGGCAGCTGCGCTCTCTACCCCCTCCTGTGTTGGTGGTGCTGCTGCTCCCTCCTCGACTCCCTCTACAACCCGCGTCCCTGTCATGGCCCCGCTGGAGGCCCTTGCTCGCCCAGCCCCCGGCTTGACTCGCTTTGTCGAAACCGTACCGTCAGGACCAATGTACTTCACAATCATTCCATCGCCATCCCTGCCATCCCCAGCGCCCCTAGCACCACCACTCCGACTGCCTGACAAGCCTGCCTCCTCTCCCCCTGCATTATCCCCCTCTTCACCTGGCCCCTCCCCTATGGCCCCTAGGCTTCCTATGGACAGCTCATCATGGGTCCCTGTGTCAGATGTCTCCTCCACACCCGCACCCCTCGCACCCATGCCACCACCCACACCCTCACCACCCATGTCCACACCCACGCCAGCAGCATTCAGGTTGCGTCGCTCCTTCCTAATGGGGTACTCAACAACTTGGATTACTTCCGCCTCTTCACTCACTGCAATGCCCATCAGCCTCATTTCCTCTACCACTGGGTCTGGGTGGGGCATCTTGTCCAGGTCAGTGGGCTTGCGTCGTTGGATAGACGTGTTTGGATCCTGCGCCGACCTGCGGACAGTGATCTTGGGGGGCGCGGTGTGCTGACGGCCCCCTATGGTGGCTGCGGCGTTGAATGACAGCGATGCTGGATTGACTGGGCGCTGTGAGAGATCAAGGATTTCAGGGGAACGCCCTCTGCCTCCCCCCTTGCCTCTGCCTCTGCCCCCCTCCCTTGCCGCTGCCTCTCCCCAAGGACCTCCCCTGCTTCCTCCCTCTGCCCACTCCCTTGCATTTTTACCCGGGGGGATAGTGAGCGGGTAGGGTGACTCCTCGAGAGCAGTGCCTGGTCGTGTTGGGACTGTCATTGCTTCCCTTGAAACCCGGAAGGCTGTGTTGGGGCGGGTCATCGCTTCCCTTGACTCCCGGAAGGCGGTGTTGGGGCGTGTGGAGACTGTGGAGGCGTCGGGAGAGAAGGGCATCCATGTGGCATAATGTGTTGATACTGCTGACGGGGGACGCGACTCTTCCAGGGTCGACAGAAAGCCTAACCCGCTGGGGAAGTGCGTAGACACCGTGGATGCTTCCATGGATGTGCCCAGAGCAGTCTGGGGTCGCTTGGGTTTATGGCTTGGCTTGGCTTGGTCAGGAGCGGCAGGGTGAGCTGGAGTGGAGTGATTTTCCTTGTGCCCTCTCCCCTTCCTACCTTGCGGCTTGACTTGCACTGGGTGGTCCACCCCCCAGCTAACGATGCCCCTCTGTAAAAGGTTTGTGGGGTTGGGTGGGTGAAAGGGTGGAATGTTTGTGGGGCTGGGTGAAAGGGTGGAGGGTTTGTGGGGCTGTACGAAAGGATGAAAGGATGAAAGGTTTGTGGGATTGGGTGGGTGAAAGGGTAAAAGGTTTGTGGGGCTGGGTGGGTGAAAGGGTGGAAGGTTTGTGGGGCTGGGTGGGTGAAAGGATGAAAGGTTTGTGGGGATGGGTGAAAGGGTGGAGGGTTTGTGGGGTTGTATGGAAGGATGAATGGGTGAAATGTTTGTGGGGCTGGATATTCCTGAGGCTATTCACCCCTGAGGATACTGGTATTCAACCCTGAAGATATTAACCCCTGAGGATACTGGTATTCAACCCTGAAGATATTAACCCCTGAGGATACTGGTATTCAACCCTGAAGATATCAACCCCTGAGGATACTGGTATTCAACCCTGAAGATATCAACCCCTGAGGATACTGGTATTCAACCCTGAAGATATTAACCCCTGAGGATACTGGTATTCAACCCTGAAGATATCAACCCCTGAGGATACTGGTATTCAACCCTGAAGATATTAACCCCTGAGGATACTGGTATTCAACCCTGAAGATATTAACCCCTGAGGCTATTTAATCCTGAGGCTATTCACCCCCCCTGAGGATATTCACCCGCCCTCCACATACCTTGTGAGCCAGAAGCAGCAGTCGAGCCAAACGATCGACTCCTTTCTCATCGGCTGTCAAAGGCTTGGCTCTTTCTGGAGCATCACCCTCAGCAGTGGTAGGAAGTTCAACTCCTTGTCTATCCCCCTGCTGAGTTTCAATGACCTTAAGTGACTCCCTGCAAGAGAATTAGAACCTGAATTGTTAGATGGATCTTCAGCCAACTATGGGTTGCTCACCGCTTTCTGTTAGAGGGCAACCAAATCGTCCAGCTCAGAAAAACAAAATCTCTCAAATCACTGGGCGCTGTATGTTGTTGTTGTTGTTGCTGTTGTTGCTGTTGTTGTTGCTGTTGTGCTGTATGTTGTTGTGTTGTGTTGTTGTGCTGCGTGCATGTTGTTGTGTTGTGTGAATGTTGTTGTGTTGTATGTTGTTGTTGTACTGTATGTTGTTACAGTCTAGGGGTAGCCAAATAGGCTAAAGGAACTTGTGCTGCTATGTGCTGCTAACCTCCCTGCACAGAAAACGCCAATCCCCATGCTGTCACGAGAGTAAGTGCGATGGGCGATGAGAGGGGGGAGGGGGGGCAGAGGGGAGGAGTCACGAGAGTTAGTGTGATGGGCGATGAGAGGGGGGAGGGGGGGCAGAGGGGAGGAGTCACGAGAGTAAGTGTGATGGGCGATGAGAGGGCGGAGGGGGGGGCAGAGGGGAGGAGTCACGAGAGTAAGTGTGATGGGCGATGAGAGGGGGGGGGGGGGGGGGGGGGGGGGGGGGGGGCAGAGGGGAGGAGTCACGAAAGTAAGTGTGATGGGCGATGAGAGGGGGGAGGGGGGGCAGAGGGGAGGGCAGTTAAAGTTGTTTTCTAGCTGGCTGGCTGGCTTCTTGTTTCTTGGTTATAAATTAAGCTGTTTTCGTTTTTACTTTGCGGCTGGACCGCAATATAATTGTGTAAACCGTTAACCAGGGGAGGACAGAGGCAGAGGCAGGGGCAGAGGAAGAAGCAGGGAAAAGGGCAGAGGCAGGGACAAAAGAAGAGCTAGGGATGGAGGCAGAGGAAAATACGATTTATAAATAAATAAATAGTACGCCTCGTAATAAGTTACGAGGAGTAAGGTAGAGGGGACCAGCCTGTTTGCTTACACTGGGGCCAACCACCAATCCTTTTATAAATATAATATATACGAATATAAATACTCCCCTGCTTACCCACCTGCCACGGCTTGGCTGCTCCCATCCTCCAATTACTTCGTTTGATGGCACGCTGGTTGCCGCCCTACGAGGGTGGACGGGAGGTTGCACATGCATGGTTCCCATTTTCTTCGGCTCGAACCCATCCACTCTCTCGAAGCGAGTGAGCTCAGCTTCTGGGAGGACTGGTATGCCATAGTCTTCCTCCCTAGCTGCAGAGAAGGTAAACATGGCTAGACAGTAAGTACAGCGGATAGTGAAGGCAAACATGGCTAGGCAGTAAGTAAAGTGGAGGCAAACATGGCTAGACTAGTACGCCATAGCCCATATCCCTACATGCAGAGAAGGCAAGCATGGGTAGACAGTAAGTACAGCGGATAGTGAAGACAAACATGGCTAGGCAGTCATTAAAGTGGCGGCAGGCATAGTCAGGTAGAAGGTAAAGTGAAGGAAAACTTGGGTAGGGAGCAAATACAAAGCGAGGTGAAGGCAAACATGGATAGACTGGTATGAGTGGTATGCCAAAGTCCTCATCCCTAGCTGCACCTGGCGCAGCAGGGAAGTTAGCCCCCACATGCGCTACACATACTGGTAGGTCAAAGTCCTCATCCCTAGCTGCACCTGGCGCAGCAGGGAAGTTAGCCCCCACATGCGCTACACATACTGGTAGGTCAAAGTCCTCATCCCTAGCTGCACCTGGCGCAGCAGGGAAGTTAGCCCCCACACGCGCTACACATACTGGTAGGCCAAAGTCCTCATCCCTAGCTGCACCTGGCGCAGCAGGGAGGTTAGCCCCCACACACCAGTGTTTTTTATTTCAGATTTCTGTAGTCCAGGTTGAGTAGCTACTTGGGCTACTCAACCCTGATTTCAGGATAGTTGCGTAGCCATCGCATGGCGGAGCGCGGAGCCTGGGGGGTCGGGGGGCAGCGCGTCCCGATATCGGGGGGTTCGGGTGGTGTAGCATTCTACGGAATTGCGACGGAATGGCGACGCGTCGTCGAGAAATGAAACACTGCCACACGCGCTACACATACTGGTAGGCCAAAGTCCTCATCCCTAGCTGAACCTTGTGTAGTGGGGAAGATAGCCCCCAGTTAAGTAAGCCCCCAAATTAGGGGGTTTAGGGTCTAGTGGTGTAGATTTGGAGTTTACATTTTTGTTTTGGGGGTCTAGGTGTGACGCGTGTGTGTGGGCTATGCCCTGGCTGCACCTGGAAGGCCTATGCCCTGTTTGACTGTTTGACATACCTGTTTGACTATCTGACTGTTTGACTATTTGGCACCTGGTAGACCTGTTTGACTATTTGGCATGCCAGGAAAGCTGGCTAGGTCAGCTTCTAGGTTCTCTAGGTTGCATCAGGTTTGGATGAATAGCCAGTCAAGGGAGCTGCCTAGAAGCTGCTGCTCGTAGCTGAAAAGAAGATATTTGGAGTAAAGTGAATGCAAACATGGCTAGGCAGCAAGTACAGAGAAGGCAAACCTGGCTGCACCTGTCAGGGCTATGTCCTGTCTGCCACTCGCCTGTGTCGTCCCTGTTTGTTTTTGCGTTACACCTAGACCGACAACCATAAACCTAAACCTTCAACTCAAATGTAAGCAACTAAACCTCCTAAACGTAACTGGGGCTACCTTCCCCAGGCTGCACCTGGCAAGGCTATGCCCTGCTCGCCACTTGCCTGTGTTGCCCCTGGTTGTTGTTGCGCTGTATCGAGACCCTGAACCATAAACACTAAACCTTCAACTAAAACCCTAACCCCCCTGAACTTAATTGGGGCTAACTTCCCCAGGCCACACCTGGCAAAGCTATGTCCTGTTTGCCACTTGTCTGCGTCGTCCCTGTAAGTTTTTGCCTTACACCTACACACTCATCCATAAACCCTAAACCTTCAACTAAACATCTAAACCCCCTAAACTTAACTGGGGCTAAGTTCCCCAGGCCGCACCTGGCAGGGCTATGTCTTGCTTGCTACTTGGCTGCGTCATCTCCCTGCCTGCTTGTCCTTGTTTGTTCTCCTCAGCTACACTTGCTGTGGCGAAAGCGACTTTTCGTGTCGGGCGAACTGCTTTGTTGGGACCCCCAGGCAGTCTGCATACATGCGGGGGGGGGGGGGGGGGGGGGGGGGGGGGGGGGCAGGGAGGATTGACAGGCTAGAAGGTAGAGATACCGTGGGGTGGGGTGGGTGGTTAGTCATGGGGTAGGTAACCAAGCAGGGCCAGGCCACATTTGTATTGTTTGGTATGGTTTGGTATGATTTTGTATGGTTTGGTATGGTTTTGTATGGTTTTGTATAGTTTGGTATGGTTTGGTATGGTTTGGCATGGTCTGATATGGTTTGATTTGGTCTGATATGGTTTGGTATGGTCTGATATGGTTTGGTTTGGTCTGATATGGTGTGGTGTGGTCTGATATGGTTTGGTATGGTTTGGCAGTGCAGCAGAATTGAGTTGAGTTGGGTTGTATTCTGTATTATTTGGATGAGACAGCATAGCTTTTTGCTTTAGCCCCCTCTGGACCCCCCAGAGTCCCGAGGCTGAAGCCCTTAGTTCTCACTGTGTCTTTCTCTGCCGTCTGTCCGCTGTCTGTCTACCGTCTGTCCGCCTCTTCATCCATCTGTCCAGGCGTTTGAACGATTCCGACCACCTCCGCATCCAAACGTTTGGCTCATAGTTAAAGTGCGCATGACTAGAGTTATCAGCATCGCAGCAGATCGGTCAGTGTCCTTCGCAAAAGTTGTTCAATGTTTTGTAGCTTTATTCGGCTACGAGTACCTACTTTCTCCACTACTTTCGAAACTCCCAATTGGTGACTGCTAAAGCATTTTCCCGTGTTGCTTGCGCCACGCTCTTAGAACTTGTCTTTTCAGCTATAAGCAGCAACTTCTAGGCAGCTCCCTGAGCCAGCCAGGAGGCCATGCTCCAAGATGGCAATAATACAGGAAAGCTGGTTGTTGTGTTCGCTTCAAGGTGCACTAGGTTGCATCAGTTTTGGCTAACTAGCCAGTCAAGGGAGCTGCCTAGAAGCTGCTGCTGGTAGCTGAAAAGAAAATCTATGTGACACAGATTGTGGACTGGTGGTTGATGGCCTGGTGGGAGGTGGACTGTTGGGCGATGGACTGTTGGGTGGTGTACTGGTGGGAGGTGGACTGTTGGGCGGTGGACTGGTGGGTGGTGTACTGGTGGGAGGTGGAATGTTGGGCCGTGTACAAAAGTTGAGGAGGGAACTTGCAAGTGAATATAATTGGTGGGTTGAAATGGATATCCAGTCCAATGACAGTACTTATACGTGTTGCCCAACAGTGGCCAACACAGCCAAACTGAAGTTGAGGTACGGACTTGCAAGTGACCGGAATGAGTGAGATGGAATGTCTATCTAGAAATCTAGTAACATCCAAGCTTTGTTCATTATCCCAATGACAGGTCAGTGAGCGATCAGATCCACTATGCGCCCCAATTTATCACATCGACCCAAGACCTGCCTC
Source organism: Chlamydomonas sp. ICE-L (assembly GCA_013435795.1). Classification (NCBI taxonomy): domain Eukaryota; kingdom Viridiplantae; phylum Chlorophyta; class Chlorophyceae; order Chlamydomonadales; family Chlamydomonadaceae; genus Chlamydomonas; species Chlamydomonas sp. ICE-L. The sequence goes on along the minus strand of JACBWV010000394.1, from coordinate 677,562 downwards.
AAGCGATCAGATCATACATGTGCGCCCCAAGCGATCAGATCCACTATGCGCCCCAATTTATCACATCGAACCAAGACCTGCCTCAAGCGATCAGATCATACATGTGCGCCCCAAGCGATCAGATCCACTATGCGCCCCAATTTATCACATCGACCCAAGACCTGCCTCAAGCGATCAGATCATATATGTGCGCCCCAAGCAATCAGATCCACTATGCGCCCCAATTCATCACATCGTCCCAATTGATTCCCCCCCCCCCGCCCCCCCCACTAGCCGTGTTTGCCTTCACTTTACTTACTGCCTAGCCATGCTTGCCTTCACTTTGCGCTGATGAACAAGAATGGGGTTCTTTGTGGACGGCCTCTTCCCACCTTCCACAGCGGGGGCAGTTGACAGCTGACGTCCAACTTTGAGGCCTGTTGATTGAATGAAGAGAAACTGGATACATTATTTGTTTATCAGGAAAGTGCTTTGAATGTTTTCGATGCTGCATAAGACGGCGAGCAGCCTTATAGCAATTCAGGGGATGATTTGGGAAGCACACTTCGTACTTCGGACTTGGTTCTCAGAATCTCAGGCCAATTATCGAGAATTCTCGCGAGAATTCTCAGATTTCCAGGACAAATTCTCGATTTCACGTACCAAGTCCGGGTTCTCTAGAAACCTTGAACCCAAATCATCCGCTGAATTGCTTTAAGGCAGGAGCTATGTACATACATACATAAATCAATCAATCAATCTAGAGTATGCCTTCTTACAAGGCGTGAGGTTGAGGGGGCCAGCCCGTTTTCTTGCACTGGGGCAAACCATCAATTGATCCCAGTAACCGAATTCATGCTCAAGATTGAACTTGAACTTGAATTTGGTTACATAGCTTCAGCCAGCAATTTGGCCACTCGCCGTAGCTGCCCACCGCTCGCCATGCTCAAGATTGAGGCCTGTTGCAGGAGACACTTGTAAGTAGGGAACGGCAATAAGATATCATATGATGCTGGCAGTCTGACTAGGCCAAAGTGACCATTTGGCTGACGTGTCAGGCTTTGTCTTGGTCGTCGGTCGATCGTTCGGACGGTCGCACAGACGGACAAATAGGTGAATCTGGGGGCTCTCGCCCCCGAGAAGGGGAGGCTACGCCAAAAATCGTTATGACCCATAAAGGTGGCTGGATGGCCTCCCCCATGGCCCTCTTGACCGCCCTCAATGTAGCAGAGACCCCACTGTTACACTGGTTACACCAAACATTGAGGACAACAAAGACGGCGGTAAAGAGTCTGCCACACAACAAACAAACACAGATGCAACTTAGCATATACATAGGGAACGGCAACTAATATAAGTGTTTGAAAAACTAATATTAACTAATATTACTTTTGTATCACAATAATATTAGTTTTTCAAATAAATTCAAAATCCTGGTGAGACGGCTCGCCAGTCTAATATTAACTAACATTCACTCATATTTGTAATTCACTTATATTAAATAAGTTAGCCTTTCCCTACATATGCGCAACACTTCAAATAGGGATTAAGTATATTTTGATATCAATGCTTCGATTTGAATTGATTGTGCTACTGCCAGTTTTTTTTTAAGTTGTGAAAGGTATTTCACACCAGGAGGTGGGTCTCCCTACACTAACCAGCGGTACCGAGGATTCCGGCCGCCAGCACAGAGACGGCGAGCAGCCTTGAAGGCTGGAGCCATGTTACCAAGTTCAAGTTCGAGAAGCGCTTTTTATTTGCAGTCAGGGGGGTCCGTCAACCCAACCCAACCCTGCCCAACCCTGCCCAGCACAACCCAGCCCAGCCTTACCCTACCAAACTCAACCTAACTCTAAGCACCTCAACTAACCGTGGGAGGAGGATCAAGATTGCATACAAACAAATGTGCTTGAAACAGATGAAGAACAGTTGAAGTTCAAGATTTACATCTCACATAAGTAGGGAACGGCAACTAATATTAGTGTTTGGAAAACTAATATTAACTAATATTATTACAGTGTCACAATAATATTAGTTTTTCAAATAAATTCGAAATTCTGGTGAGACGGCTCGTCTGACTAATATTAGTTAATATTACATAATATTATTTATTCACTAATATTATATAACATAGCCGACCCCTACACATAAGTAAGCTTGTTAAAAAATGGGAAACACATAAAAAGTTACTATCTATACAAAAACTGATCTCAGACACAACATCTCAGAAAAGCTTGCATGTTCAAAAATTGACAAATAAAAAAGTTAATACCTAAAAATGAAATAAAATGATGTAGACACATCATCTCACATACGTATGCATGTTCAAAAATGGGAAATCTATAGAAAAGTTCATATCTAAACAAATAAAATTTAAATACATACAACATCTCACGTATGCATGCATGGTGTCATCAGCCTTACATACATTTAAATAGGTAGAACAATGCACAGTGAGCAGTGCAACGAGCAGAATGAAAAAAACAGGTTTGCATTGCAGCCTTACATACATGCACACGTTTATAGCCATTGAGCGGATGATTTGGATTTATTCTTTCAAAACACTATGTAGTACCTTAAACTTGAGAATTTCGCCTGAGAATTCTGACATTTTGGCCTGAGAATCAAGATTTACGAGATATATGAGACTTGCCGGAATTTTTGCTTGAAAAAATGAAGGTAAAAACCACTAACCAAAAGACCCAAATCCAAATCATCCGCTGAATTGCTATAAATATTATATACGACGCTGGCTGCATTTAGTACCACTATGAGAATTGTGGAGATTTGGTTTTTCAAAACACTTTGTAGTTTGTCATTCTTACCTCAACTTTCAGATTTTGGCATGAACTATTTGGCATTTTGGCCTGAAAATCGAGATTTCTGATAATTTCTGATAATTTCTGAGATTTACGAAAATCGTCGGAATTTTTGCTTGAAAAAGTTAAGGTACAAACTGCAAACCACGAGACCCAAATCCAAATCAATAAATATTATATGCGACGCTGGCTGCTTTTAGCACCAAGGCTTTTTTGTTTTTAGTTGTGAAAAGTATTTCACCCAGTAGGCTGGTCTCCCAACACAAACCAGCGACACCGAGGATTCAGTTTGAATGGCGTTGCTACTCCTACAAAAGAGTAGCTGCACTTAGGGTCGGTGGGAGATCAACCAAACTAAGGCTGTGCCAAATGAATCAATCATTGAAGAGTAGGATGCATTTTATAATCTATATTTTTCCTCGATTATCTCTCTAAGCATTTGGTACTTCTTTGAGGCTGGGTTTAAGTCTGGCCTGTCAAGTTTGTGTCTTGGGATGTACCAGTATCTTGTACGGTCCATGTATAGTATGTTGTATGTACGTCTTGATCGATGGTGACAAATCAAGTTGCAGTACTGGACAGGACCCATCAATGTATAAATAAATAGTACGCCTTAGTACGAGGCGTGAGGTTGAGGGGGCCAGCCCGTTTGCTTGCACTGGGGCCAACCACCAAGACGGGACCCATCAATCTGTATGATGTTTTTTGTTGGACGCATGCACCTCAGGCGCATACTGCTTTGTTGGGTGCATGTTGCATTTCCCTTGCCTTGCCCAACCCTCAACCCTAGATCTTAACAATGAACTCTAGATTTAAACCCTCAACTCTTAGACAACCTGACAGAATATATATGCAATGCCCTCTTCAACACTCACGGGTCCAGACTGACAAATATATGTCACGCCCTCTTCGACACACTCACGAGTCTCTCCAACCTCTTCCATGGGAGGCATGCCCAGCTTATTCATCTCCTTTGCCAGCTTGGCACGGCGGCGGAAGATGATCTGGCGTGCCACGTCTTCGGGGTCAGTGGGAGGAGGTGCACCACCTTTGCCATCACCCCCCTGCTGCTGCTGCTGCTGCTGAATGTACTGGGACACCACGGCTGCCACCCTCCTGGTGTTTTCGTTCTCTACGTAATCATCAAAGGGGGTAGCCTTTCGTGGGAGTGCTGGTCCAGTCCTATAAAGGGTAACTGGCACCGAGCTTTCGGTGACGGTTCCATCCTTATTGGCAACTTGGACGCGGAAGAGGTCACCACTGGGTTTGGGAACCGATTCCTGGTTCACGCTTTTCCGAGGTAAAGCTTCTGACATCGGAGCAGCTGAAACGGAGGGGTGTGAGTTGTAGCGGGTTGCAGCAGGTTGTGAGAGATCGCTATCGCAAGAGGAGCGCTGCTGTGGGGTTGTCTTCTCGCATGCCCTCACGCATGCAGCAAAGCACCGCGAATCAGCTATATGCCCTAGATTGCATTCAACCTAAAGACGCAGGCTGCATGCGTGCAAGGCATAATCATAGAGGAAGCAAGGAATGGTGGCCAAAGGCATGCATGTGCTCATGCGGTCAGTTGGGAGCGTCAACAAACAAAAACCGCTTCCTCTAGCGTATTGATAAGAATAGCGAAGGAAACACGGATGTGACTACTACCATACTATTGTTTACACCAATGGTAGACTGTGCATGCTGTCCTCGTGCTTATTTTGAGTGGCAAGGCCGTGCGCATGGAGAAACTGTTCCCCCCCCCTGGTTTCCCCAGGGTGCGTTGACCTGTACTTCCCCCCCGGTCGCAGCTCCAGCTGTTCCGATCCTGGTTCCGATGATTCCGATGACACGATCGGGGCAATCGAAATCCGGGGGCCTGGCCTAGTCGAACTGACAGATGGACGAGATCATCCTGAGCCACATAAGCGCTGACGCTGCCATCAGCACCGCCAACGACACCTGCGGACACCTGGTTAACTGTCGCCACGGGCTGCTCGCTAACCCAACGCTCGTCCGATAGTACGCAGTACCCCACCATCACATCTGTCTTTCCCACACTCAAATTCGGGGCTGACTAAGTTCCTGCCTGGCCATTTCCTCTCAAGCTCGTTCCTCGAGCCGCGCCTCTTCTTTCTACCTTCCATTCCGTACACAAGATGCCTTCTGCCATCAGAGCCCTGAAGGCCGGAACTGCCCATGCCAAGGAAGTGTGCCACAAGAATCGGTCTGTGGCAGTGCCCCCTCCCCCAGCCATGGTCCTTGGACGAAGGGGGGTCCTGGCCACACTGACTGCATGCACCATCAGTCTCGCAGGTGAGGGGGGATCTTTGTGGGAACCTCATGAAAGTCGTGAGTAAGGAACACGTGCAGTCATGAGGCCATGACAAACAGCTGTTAAGGGGATGAATTCGGTTCAGGGGACAGACTTTGCACCAAATCTCCAAAGGCCAAATCTCTCAGAATTGTCCCAGAATTCTCAGATTTCGGGCAGAATTTTAGATAAGAAATCCGAAGTCCGGCTTGTTTCGAAAACCCAACTCCCAAATCATCCCCTCAATTGCTGCACGAGGCCATGGTCAGGCATGCAGGCATGACCAGCCAGGGACCTGGGCAAGTCTTCTAAGTGTCCATCCCCAAGTGGCTTCATTCTGTGATCAGGAGCGTCTTCTTGTAGTGTTTATAGTACCCATGTGTACTATGCCTGCAGACAGTGCAAAGCCTGAAGGCTGATCTAATATATGGTTAGACCCAAACCTATTATCAGCCATGACCAGCCATGGGGCAACACACATTTCTCCGCCTCTAACGACCATGACAGGGAGCTTGTCTGCCTTGGTCAATAGGGGCGGTGGTGAACGCTCGTTTGGTCGAGGGTCGGTATCTCCCGCCGACCCCAAGTGCGCCTATTCTCTTGTAGGAGTGGCAACGCCATTCAAACTGAATCCTCGGTGTCGCTGGTATGTGCAGGGAGACCCACCTCCTGGGGTGAAAAACCTTTAACAACAAAAAAAAACTGCACATCCCATCTATCTGACGGGAAGGAGAAGTGTAGTGCAGCCAGTGGTGGTTGGCCCCAGTGAAAGCAAACGGGCTGGCCCACTCAACCTAACATCTCGTAATAAGGCTTACTATGTGTGTTTATTTATGTATTTATTTATTTACTGTGCATCCACCTGTCGTGAAGTTATTTTGCAGGAGATAGAAGTGGCATTGATTCCACGACAACATACTTTATGCTGTATAAAGGTTTATGCACTGCAGCGTCTTGGTTGCTAGCTATGGGGAGCAGCCCGAAAGTAGCTAGGGGGGAAGGGTGTGTGTGTGTGGATGGAACAGTTCGGTGGGGGTGAGTGTGTGTGTGTGGGTGGGTGTGTGGGTGTGTGTGTGTGTGTGGGGGGGGGGGGGGGGGGATGGAGCAGTTGGTGCGTGGGTGCGGTTGTGTGTGGGGGGGAGGGGGTCATTTCTTCTCCTTTTATTACATAAACGCACAAGTAATTGGCAGAGGACTGTTTGCCAACCCGGTTTCAGGTCAAACCTGAGTCGGCCCCAGCTGGCTCACCATTGCCAAGTAACTCCTAGTGACTGATGTACGAGGCAGTGCAGCAAGGCCACCAGTTTTATCCAATTCACTTTTAAATATACCATTTGAAAGGAAATTGTAATCTCTTCCACAAAATGCTCTTGCATTTTATTGGATGTCCACCATTATTGAATTATCCGTGGTTACAGCTTGGTCAAACACATATCACACCTTGAGTTTAATTTCAAATGCTTATCACTTGTGTAAACAGTTCTCAATTTTACTTTTGAGCGTACCATTCGCCCGGGATTTTTATTAGCTTTCACAATATGCACTTACATTTTATTGGATGTCCAGGGGGGGGGGGGGGGCAAAAAAGTGCTAGACCCCATCACAAAAAAGTGCTGAGGCACCCTTCTGCAGACTCCCCCCCCCCCCTCCCCCGGCTCCGGAACCCACTGTACAGCCACTATCTCACCCACCACTTAGTGATATGGTGTCTGATTAGGCTCATTTTACAGGGTTTTCAAAGGCCTATCCATTGAGGTTGGTCTCGAGACCATTGGGAATGTTTGAAGCATAGAAAATCATCATCACCAATGTTACATTGTTTGGTAGGGCTTGGGGGGGGCGGGGGGGGGGGTAAGGTTTAGGGAATTAGGGTTTAGGGTTCAAGGTATTCTGATGGCGCTCTGAGTTTCCCTGGTTGCCGCAAAGCAATTGTTTACCACACTTGTCGCAGGTAGTGCCCATGGATTGTGGGTCCATCGAATAACATCAAATAGCACAAGGCACCAGAACGAAAAATACGCAGAGAGAGAGAGAGAGAGAGAGAGAGAGAGAGAGAGAGACCCTAGACCCCCCCCCCCCCCCCCCTCTGCCCTGGGCATAATATGGGGTGGATCCCTACCCCAATAGCATAAATGAACTGGTATTTAGTAGGGGGACACCCTAGTTCCACTCCCATGTCATTCTGCGGGCTGTAAAAAAGTGCCTGAAAAGTACCTAATTTTTTGAAAATGTCAGATTTTTTCCTTAACCCCCCCCCTCCCCCCCCCCCCCCCCCCCCCCCGCGGCCCCAAACTTTGGAGGACCAGCACTTTTTTTCTACTGGGCCAAATTAAGAAATAAGACCGGATTCTTCATCCTCTCAATGATATCTACACGGTTTGATGATGGGGTCATTTTGGTTTGAAGTTGCCCCCCCCTTGTGGATGTCCACCATTCATGAGTTAGTCACGGTTACAGCTTGGTCAAACACAAGTTAAATCTTGAGTTTAACTTCAACTGCTAATAACTTTTTTTATGCCCACCATTAATGAGTTACCCATGGTCAGCGCTTGGTCACACAAAAGCTACACCTTGGTCATACACAAGTTACACCGCAGTTCAAGCTGGTGATCAGCCACCAGTATGTATACCTTATTTGCAGACTAAAGGACCCAAGTAACACACTCTGTGAACATGTAACAAGGAAAAGTAATACAATCAGATTGAGTTTTTGCCAACTGGTTTTCAGGTCTCGACTTGAGTAGGTCCAGCCATGCAGTTCTGAGCGCAGGTTAATGGGAGAAAAGGGTTTTTGCCAACTTTAATCTTACCAATTGATGATGATGATGATGATGATGATGATGATGGTTACATTTTCCTGGTGCCCTACTGGACTCCAAATGTACCTGCGGCTTGACAGAGGCAAGGGGGACTTGAGAACAGGAAAGGTAAAAAGGGTTTTTGGCAACTTTTAATCTTGCCAATTACTTGTGCGTATGCAGTAAGTGGTGCCGGGTGTCTTCTTTGTGGGTGTATGTGTGTGGCTATGTATGTGTGTGTAGGTATTTGTGTGGGTATGTGTGTGAGTATGTGTGTGTGTGTAGATATGTGTGTGCGTTTGTGTGTGGGTCTGCCTATACTGTGATCATGCACTCAATCAATTTGAATTTGTATGAGCCAGGTCCTGGCTAGTCTCTGGCATACAAGGGGTCCCTTGGTTAGTCGAGGGTCGGTATCTCCCACCGACCCAAAGTGCGCCTACTCTTTTGTAGGAGTGGCAACGCCATTCGAACTGAATCCTCGGCATCGCTGGTTTGTATCGGGAGATCCACCTCTGGGGGTGAAATTCCTTTCACAACTAAAAACAACTCAATCAATTTCAATTTGTGTGATCCAGGTCCTGGCGAGTCTCTGGCTTACAAGGGGTCTCTCCAGCAACAACTGGCGGAGATCAAAGCCCAGCAGGCTTCTGGAGACTTTGGACCAAGGACCTCTGGAGGAGCAGGTCGTCTTCTGGAGAGGGTGCAGGTAAGTTGCGCATTTACTCCTGCTGCAATACAAAACACACAAGTACTTATATGTATATAAGGGCACGCTCTTGCTTTTTTTAAGCTAATGCACAAATGTAAATATATACGCAAATTAGTAGGGTGCCCGTGTGGCCGTTGACCACCCCCACCCACCCCCACTCACCCAGGCCCTGGGTCCTGTTCTGGTCTGGGTTACATAACCTGTTACACCCGTGTATGCCCCCCCACCCCTACCCATTCTTCCCCCACCGTACACATAGATACACACCTATACACCGGAATGAGTAAGTACATCTGAATTTCTTGGGTGGAACCCATTTAGCGATGGGCCAACAAAGTTCAGGTGTACCTGTTTCTGTCTGTTGGTGGTGTAACTGCAAGACAGTGGTTGTATTGGTTGCAGTGGTTGGAATTGGTTGGTGGTGTAAGTGCAAGAGAGTGGTTATAATTGGTTGGCGGTGTAAGTGGTTGGAATTGGTTGGTGGTATAATTGCAAGACAGTGGTTGGAATTGGTTGGTGGTGGAAGTGCCAGACAGTGGTTGTATTGGTTGCAGTGGTTGGAATTGGTTGGCGGTGTGCAAGACTGTGGTTGTAGTTGCAGTGGTTGGAATTTTGTTGGTGGTTCAGATACAGATTTGGTACAAACACTGCCTTTCGTTGGCACGTCCCATGTACTATGATAGTTTTTGTAACATATGCTGTTGTTGCTTCTGCTGCTGCTGCTGTTGTTGTTTTTGTTGCTGCTGCGTCTGTTGTTGTTGTTGCTGCTGCTGCGTCTGTTGTTGTTGTTTTTGTTGCTGCTGCGTCTGTTGTTGTTGTTGTTGCTGCTGCTGCGTCTGTTGTTGTTGTTGTTGTTGTTGTTGTTGCTGCTGCATCTGTTGTTGTTGTTGTTGCTGCTGTGTCTGTTGTTGTTGTTGTTGTTGTTGCTGCTGCGTCTGTTGTTGTTGTTGTTGTTGCTGCTGTGTCTGTCTGTTGTTGTTGTTGTTGTTGTTGTTGTTGTTGTTATGATTGCTTTGGCTGTAGTTATTGTTATTTTTTGTTATTGTCGTTGCTGTTGCTGATGCTGTTGCTGATGATGTTAATGTTTAGGGTACGTCTACGCCAAAGATCCAACACACAAACAGTGGTGTTTGTACAAGACTAGCACTAAAACAGCATGAACCACTGCAAATTAGCAAACCATTGTCACTCGCTTACACCCCCACCATGACAACATCCATGAGACCAACAATCTTGATAGCCCAAATGCACTGCTGTGCAATGCTCCCCCACCACGACAACATCCGTCACACCACCAGTCTTGATAGCCCAAAGGCACTGCTGTGTGATGCATCCCACCCACGACAACATCCATGACACCACCAGCCTTGATAGCCCAAATGCACTGCTGTGGGATGCAGAAATGTGGTGGTGGTTGTAACAAGTCTAGCAATAATACAGCGTCGACCAGCATACCACTGAAACAACAACATACCATTACGCCTGTCTTGATGGCCCCAATGCACTGCTGTGGAATGCACCCCCACCACGACAACATCTATGACACCACCAGCCTTGATAGCCCAAGTGCACTGCTGTGGGATGCACCCCCACCACGACAACACCCATGACACCTCCAGTCTTCATAGGCCAACTGAACTTCTGTGTAATGCAGAAATGCAGCGATGAGGTCAAGCGGGTCCAGCTTCTAGCCGGTGCGGGAGAGTACCAGAATGCAAAAGCACTGCTGACTAGTGGATCTGGTAGACAGTTGCAGGGGGATCTGGGCTATGCAACAGGCCTGTACGCGAACATCCTCGACCCTAAGGTAAGTTCCAGGCTCGTGAGAATGTGTTACGTAATGATAACACCTGGCAGGGCGTGGTATTATGTTATCTCATCTTACGGCGGTAGGGAACGAGCTGCTAGTTTACCTGGGCAAAGCTACCATGGCGGTTGAAAGCAACCGCTAACACTAAAGCGCACCTGTAAGAATTCGAAACCCGCACCTTCTTATTTCCAGTGAGCTCTACCATTGAGCCAGAATGTCTTAATTATGGTGATAGGATTGCAGTTTGTGAACCTGATTGTAGTATGAGCTTCCCAGAGTTCTGTCTGCCTCCTCAATTCATGGTGCTCGTAATGCATGTGTAATGCATGTGTCCCTTAGACTGATGCACAGGTGTGTGAAGGATTTGGTTTGATTACATGGTGTATCAGCCTTCAGGCTCCTCAGGAGATGTAGACAGTTTAAAGATATGCCCACGTGTGTGTGAAGATGGCCAGGCCAAGCCAAGCCAGGTGTGTGAATGTTGGCCTGGCTGGCTTGGCTTGGCTTGACATGTCCAGGTGTGTGATAGTGGTCAAGCTCTGGATTGCAGTATGTGAACCTAATTGTGAGTCACTCATGAGGGTGATGGTCATCAAAATATGGAAGGTTTCCTCCTCATTATGATGAGGTCCCTCCTACTTATAAACTCTAACAATTTATAAAACAAAGTAGGTGTGTGTATGATCAAAGGTGAGAAAAAGTCATATTTTGTGTATCCATGCCTTGTAGACTGCTTCAAGGACTCTAGCTGTTTCTACTCTTGTCTCTAACAATGCATGAATTAAAGGATATGTTTTCATAATCAAAGGTGAGAAAAACTTAATTTTCTCTAACTATGTGTAGACTGCTTCGAGGACACTAGCTGTAACAACTATTGTCTCTTTTTGTTTTTCAGCCCAAGACTATATGTCAGTTGGTCGCACAAACGAACAACGAGGTGACCCTGGGGGCTTCCGACTCCCGCCAAAAAAACTCATGTTTTCTCCACCCATGCCTTGTAGACTGCTTCGAGGACACTAGCTGTGTACAAGCGCTTGGAATCTGGACTGACTCGCGAACTCCCAATGACTGAGATTGCCGCTCGGGTGGCTCTTATAGAGGAATGCTTGGCCGACTTGACTCAGCAGTTGAACCTGGCCGGTGAATAGATAAGCACAAGCATAGCTTAGATAAACTAAAGTGTGCAAGCACCGAGATTGCCGCTTGGGTGGCTCTTATAGAGTAGTGCTTGGCCGACTTGCCTCAGCAGTTGAACCTGGCTGGTGAATACATTTGTGATTTGGTTAAAACCAGTGTTTTATATTTTCAGCTAGTTAGGAGTGTTATGTGATTTGGCTACAACCACACTAGTGCGCGCTTAAGTGTGCACGCGCTGAGATTGCCTCTCGGGTGGCTGTTATAGAGGAGTGCTTGGCCGACTTGACTCAGCAGTTACAGCTGGCCGGGGAATAGATTAGCAGTCCAAGGTTGTGTGATTTGGCTCAAAACCACAAAAAAAAAGATAACGCCTGGAGGGGCGTGGTGTTAAGGGGACCCTCCCGTACGCCGCAGCTGGGGAAAGTCACCATGGCAGACATAGTAAGTGTCACCCTCCAGGCGGGAGGGACTCCTTCATGCGACGTGTGGCAAGAATGCTGGTACAGGAGGCGGTAGATTCTCTGTGCAGCTTAGAGATGAGTTTGTCTACGTGTTCGCGACTGATCCCTAAGGTGGAGAGATTGGTAATAGTTGGGATTGGTATGGTACCAGTGGTACCTATGGTGAAGACTAGGTAGTGTACAAGGAATCCTTGTTGTTGAAGGATACGTTGCAGCTCCTTATGCTGAACGCTCTTTTCCTGGAATTTGATTTGGTGGTTAGTGTCTGAGCAGTAGCCCAGTTCAACTAGGTAGGCTTTTCTTGGTTTGGATTCGTCGTCAATGAGGAGGATGTGGCTTGGGGAAGATCAGGGGGTTTGAGGGTGGCTGGGGTCTTGTGGGAATGTCGGAGGACGCTTCACAAGTGCCTGCATCCATGTACATGGGGAGAGCCCCCAGAGCTCCTTTGGCTACTGCCTTTTGGATGAGTTGGACCGCCTTATTATGTCTGTTAATATACATTCCTTTGAAGACAGGGTGGCTGCACCCAGCAAGAATATGGCCAGCTCCGTCCTGTGCTTTGCGACAAAGAGGGCAGTTATCATCAGAGGGGGGGCTAGTGCTAGTACCATAGGGGCGTTTGTATCTGTAAGCCAATTTCCTAGTCCATAAGCGTCCCCACCGAGCCTTGTGGATTTGTATTTTTTGCCACCATTTCATGTCGGTGGATTGCCAGAAACGATTACTTGCCTGAGGGAGGAGGAAGGGGTTGGCTTGCTCCCACATGGAGGAGTATATGCCCGTGGTGTTGGCATGCCCGGTGTGCAGGGGGGTGGGGAGGTTAGCCTTGATACCCTTGGTGAGATTGTTGGCCGGGTGCCGGGGGGGCTGGTCCCCATTAATAGATTTGGGGGGCTGGACAGACGGCCAATGCATATTGAGGTGCGTATGTTCCCCTGTTTTAACTGGCCCAATTACATTGTATCCTGTCGTCGCTTCTTTCGCGAGCGTGTCTGCCTCGTCATTCCCTATGATTCCTGAGTGAGATCGGACCTTAAGCAGGCGTGTGGTAGCAGCAGCGTTGTGTCTGTTGATAATGTGGATGGCGATGTCTTGCAGGAGGTCGCGGTGTTTGTTTTCCCGGGTCCTGCTGGGATGGTAAATGTGCAGGTTAATAAGCTGCAAGGAACATAAGCTGTCGGAGTAGATGGTGAGTTCTTCATCTATTTCGGAGTGTATGAGTGCTTGTTGGATTGCCACGAGTTCGGCGCGATTGATGTCGGCAGTGATGCCCTGTCCGCCAGGGTCTATGCGGAGGCAACGTGAAGCGGCCCTGGGAGAGTATACGCCTGCCCCTAGGCGTAGGACGCCGTCTTTGTCTATGATGGCACTTCCATCTGTGTATAGAGCGAGGCCTGGTGCTTGTAGGATAGCAGGTGTGCACGGGAGCACGGGGGGTGTTATGGGTGTGGGGTCTATCTGCATGGGGGTGGGTTGTTGTGCCCAGGTCTTAAGGAGGGAGCTAAGTGCCTTGGGTAGGTGGGTGGTAGGAAGGCCCAGTTGGGAGGGGGGGGGACCTGGTCGTGGGATGGAAGTGGCCCCCATGTCCCTCATGGTTTGGGCCCATGTGGTGGGTGGGTTGTGGAGGTACTTGGCATGGCCAGCTGGGTTTGAGATGGCAATGAGTTTGTAGGTTCCTCTGTGTCTCTTGGCAGGGTTGAGTTTTCCCCCCGTCCAGATTAGGGAGGGGGTGAGGGGTTTGGCCTTGGGAGGCAGAGTGGCTAGTTCCATAGCCCATGGGTGATTTAGGAGGGCGTTATGGGCATATGTGGGTTTGTGTGGGACCAAGAGAATGGTGCACGCGGGAATATCAAGGGTGTGAGCATGTATGGCACTGCCTAGTGCCCATCGAACAGCCTTGTGGGCCTCTTCAGGGTTCTGGCTGGTGAGGTGTGTGTGTCCCCCGTACCAAGGTTGGGTGTAGCAGTGGGGTCCTAAGCCAAACAGTTGGCCAATGGGGGTGGGGTGTTGCCCATGGGGAGGTGGGGACTCATTAGGAGGGGTGATGTGTCAAGGTCCGTTGTCATCCCCAGGGTGGACATAGCTTTGTGTATGGCAGGGGATACATTGGAGATGGTAGTGTCTTTGTGCTGTGATAGGAGGGTGGCTACGTCTCCAGCGAAGGTTCCTGTGCTGTGGAGGGTCCAGAGGTGGGGAGAGTGTGCCTTGGTGGTATGGTATCTGTGGTGGAGGAGGTGGAGTTGGGAGAGGGGTATATGACCGACACATTGGCCTGTTGGTGAGTAGATGTAGGTGGTGTCTCCGTTGTTGAGTTGGGGAGGGAGGTGGTGGTACCTGTCATTCAGTGTACCAGCCTGTATGTGGTATTTGCCGGGGGGGTGGATATCCCAGTCTGGGTGGTGGTCTGCCGTGTTAATGATGAGGTTTTGCCTGAGTTCGCTATACCATTTGGCATCAAACTCTCCTCCCTCCGCCCACTGTCCTTGTTGTTGGAGGTTAGTGAGGTGGTCTTGTCTGGGTGGAATGGAGGGGGAGGGGGCTTTGGGGGTAGTTTCAGTGTTGTAGGCATGGAGGAGTTCCTGAAATCTGGTGGGGGCAACCAGCAGTGTGATTTGTTCCTCTGTGAGATGGACGGGGGACCAAGTGACCACAATGGAGGTGGCAGAGGAGTAGGTGTGGGAATGCACGGGGAGGCCAGCAGATATGTAACAAGGGAGATGGTGGCAGTGAATGGTGCATGGGGCTTTCTGGACCCTCCAATATCTGTGATGGGGGGTTTCTCGAGGTTCGTTAGCCTTCCTCTTTTGGGCTCTGAAGCCCAGGAGGTGGGTCAGGCTGTGTTGGTTTCCATATAGGAGGTGGAGGAGCTTGGCTGGGGTTGGGGGAGCAAGAAGGTCTGGGGTAGAGACAGCATGCACCAGGTCGCCGGGGGAGCTGTTCTTACGGATGGTGTGGTGTTTGTAGTACGAGGCGTCAGTACATTTGTGGGTGTCATTTCTGATGAATTGCATTCTGGCAGTCCAAGCAATCCTGGGGTCAGTGCTCCAGGCTTGAGCATACTTGGTGGGGTGAAGATAGGACTCTCTGGCCCACAACATGTGTGCATTGGAGGCAGGGATCTCCTCGATATTATGCGTGGGGGGCTGTGTTGTGGTTGGGGTAAGGATGCCGGCACTGGGGGTCAAGGGTCGGGGCAGTATGGGGGCGGTGTCCCAGTTGTTAAGGTGGTGGCTGATAGTATATGTGGAGAACTTGGTAATGTGCCGTTGGGGAATGCGTAGGTGTATGGGGAGGGTCCTCGATGCCAAGGGCAGGGGGCTGTGGCAGGAGTAGGGTTGAGGTGGGCTTCCAGGTGGGGGTGGAGAGCACAGGTGTAGGCTGAGTCTGTTGAGGGCAACTTTATGCCTAGTGGAGACTCTGGTGCCATAGGTGTGCGAGAGGGTATTGGATGGGATGATTGTGGTCCCATCAGGGCTCACAATGTCAGCTAGGGAAGTAATGCCCAAGGGGATGAGGGTTTTGAGAAGGTTGGGGGGAATGGTGTGTTGGGGTAAGTCCGGGAGGGAGTCTTGAAGGGGGTTGAGTAGGGTTTCATCCTCCATATGGATTTGGATGGAGGCTCTTTTGAGGATGTGCATTTGCCTGGCCAAGGTAAAGTATTTAAGTGTGTGGCTGGGCAAGGTAAGAGGATCCATACCCTGGAGCATAGCAGCTTCTTTGTGGAGGAGGGCTGTAGTGAGCCTGCCTAGTTTCCCCGTGTCGTTGAGGGACCTAGTGAGGTGGGCTGCTGTAATTTGAGCATAGTCCACCATTAGGGAGGGGATACCCAATCCTGCCTGTCCCAAGGGGAGGCAGACACTAGCAGTTGTGAATGAGGGGTGTAGGTCACAGCATTTTTTAGCCAGGGTCCATAAGGCCTTGTCTAAGATGCCTATATCCGAGTAGCTGTAGGGTGCTACGGTCATAGCGTAGGTGATGGCAGGCTTAATACACGTGGTGATTAGTCTGAGACATTGGAGAGGGGTGGCGCCTTTTGGTTTGGCAGTGGTGAGGATTTGGTGTCCTTTACTATGTATGAGGGCCAAGGCTTGTTTCATGAGGGGTCTCCAGTTTAGGGTGAGGCTAACCGGCACCCCTAGATACTTGTATGGTTCATTTGGGGGAAGGTATGTAGCCCATGTGTCGTTAATGAGGATGGTGTTGTGGAGAAGTTTGGTTAGGGCCTTGTGGTTGGTGGGATCCTTGGGGTGGGAGCCATGCAATATGCCAGTGATCATGCATTTACCCCCGTTAAGAGGAATCCCAGACCAAGTACTGAATTGTTGCACATTAAGGCATTGTACCTTGAGGTTGTCTGCTGTGTTAGTGACCACACTGGTGTCATCAGCATATCCTAGGCTACCTGTTTTATCTTGGTCAGTATTGGATGTTGAGGTTATGCCTTGCTTGTATCCTCTGCCCCCGGCTTGTAGCCATCTGAGGAGAGGTTCAATGAAGATGATGAAGAGTAGGGGGGAGAGGGTGTCACCTTGGATGGTGCCTCTTGTGATTTGAATTGGTTTGCCTTGAGTGTTGTTGAGGTACATGTGGGTAGTAGCCCCGTTGTAAATTCCTTTCACTGTTTCAATGACATCTACCGGGATTCCAAGGTCATACATAGTTTGGAGCAGCTTGTCATGGTCCACCATATTAAAGGCAGATGAGAAGTCAAAGTAGGCAGCAAACAGGTCTCTTTTTGAGTGGGCCGCATCCTCGATGTCATGTAGGAGGTGGGTGAGCTGTCTATGGGTGCTTCTGTTCTGTCTGAATCCCTCTTGGGAGTCACTGAGGACTTGGTATTGGTCCAAGTATTTGGACATCACTGTTGTAACCATGTTAGTCCACAATTTACCCATCGTGTTGTTGAGGCCAATAGGTCTGTAGTGGTTGGCTTGGGTGGGGTCTCCTTTCTTGTAAAGCATGATGGTGTTGGAGGTCTTCCAGCAAATGGGGGTGTAGCCGGTGATCCACATAAGCCCAAACATTTTATGTATGGTGTGGTGCCAAGACCAGGGGAGGCAGGTTAGTAGTTCATTGGGGATTCCGTCTGGGCCAGCCTGTTTGCTTTTTGCTACGTGTTGGATGCATGTTTGGTAATTAGAGAACTCCATGAGGTAGGGTAGGATGGGGTTGGAGTGTTGGTGGGGTTGGGCCTTGGTTTCTAGGGAGAATGTGTCTAGCAGGGAGGCCCATGGAGGGGGGGCGGTCTGTCTGTCCTGGGGTAGGTATTTGCCGGTGCACGTGTGGTGAGGGGGGGCCATCAAGTGTCCCATGTGCTCCCCCAAGATGTCCAGGAGGTCATTAGTGGACGTTTTGTGTTGGCCAGTGGTGGGGTCTTGGAGGGTCTGGGGTGACGTCGGATTATCAGAGGTTTTGAAGATGTTTCTGTGGGCTTGTTTAGGTTTGTTGGATAGTTGGGTCATGAAGGCTGCTTTGCCAGTGGCGGTAGCTGTTTGTCTGCTGTTTGTGAGAATTCTCCGGAGGGCAGGGAGGGCCTCATCGAGGGATATATTGATTGCAGCCAAGAGTGAGGCATGGTCTGAGGCAAGCTGGATATGGGTGAGGGTGGTAGGATGGTTATGGCATGTTTCTAGGAGAGTAGAATGGGCGGTGTGGTAGGAGTTGGGGTCGGTGGTTAGGAGTTTCCTGTACGTCTTAAGTTGTTGGATATGGGAGTTGATTTTGGCGTGGGCTTTGCTCTTCTTTCTGTCAAGGAAGTGCCCTGGGATTTGGTTCCTGGTAGGGCAGGTTTCAAACATAGTGGTGAGGGCCATCCTAATAGGTTCCATAATCTGGTTGCTGAGATGGTCGAGGTCTAATCCTTTTGCAAGGAGAGTGTGTTTGACTTGGTGGAGGTGGGATGGGAGGGAATTGTCTCCTATGAGGTTGGTGGCCTGGTCCCACCAGTCCCTGATGGTTTGGGTGTGTTCCATGAAGAAGGTAGTGTGCGTTTCTTCAATGGCCTTTCTAGTGGCGTTCATGGAGGCCTTGCTGACGGGGGTGACTAGTTGTTGGGGTCTAGGAGGGGGGGTGTCAGTCAATGTCAGGGGTATGGGAAGGTAAATAGGGGGGATAATTTGGTGAAGGGCCATATGGTCTAGGTATCCTCCGACCTCCCTGGTCTTTTCACTAATATGGGGGTGGAGGGGGTTGGGGCAAGGGGAGATGAGGATGTCATCGATTCTGCTGTGGTGCTCGAGGTTGCCTTCCTGGTAGCAATGGAAGGTGGGTGCTCTAGTGGAAGGGTTGGTGGGGTGGAGGTTGAGTTGGGAGCACATAGATATGTGATGTTGGTCTGTGTGGGAAGTGGCGAGGGTAGATCTATCTGAGGGAAAGAGGGTTGCATTCCAATCCCCTCCACATAGTGTGGTGTGATTGGGCTTTTTGGTGTGAGTCCCGATGTATGTATAGGCGGCTTGCCGTTGCTGGGGTTGGTCATGGGGCATGTAGACGCCTATGATGTGTGTAGGAGTTGGGGTGGTTGAGCCGAAGGTGATGTGCACCAGGCAACCAGCCAGGTCTGCATTGACTTCATGGTGGACGGGGGGGCCTAATTGCTTGTGGGTGAGGATTATGACCCCTCCTTTACCGTGGTTGTTGTCCGGGGTTTGGGCCACACTACTGTGGTGAAGGGAGTATTGGGGGAGTTCCTTCTTGATGAATTGGATGAAGGAGAGGCAGGAGAGCAGTTTGGTTTCTGTAAGAATAGCCACATCAGGTTTGTGGTCTAGGATGTGATTGAGAATTAGCTCCCAGGAGCTCCTCAGCCCTCTGCAGTTGAGGAGTAGAAAATGTATGTTATCCATGTAGTAGTCTTGGGGTGACTGGGCATGGTGGGTGGGTTGTTGGGCAGGTCCATTATCCTTAGGGGTAAAAGGAATGGTTGGTTTAAAGCACGTTTGTTTGAGCTTCTTAGCCTGTTGGGGGGGGGGGGCTCCCTTGGAATTGGTGGTGGTAGAGGTGGGGGGGGAAAAGTATTGGATTGGTGTTTGTTTGAGTTTAATGTTGGAGCCCAGGTTTTGCGAGTGTTTCAGATGCTTGTTGGGGTGCCTGATATTTTTTGTGGTGGGGGGGTGCTCTGTGGTACCACGTTTTTTCAGGTTGGTGACAGTTGAAGGGGCAGCATCTCCTGTATCGCAGTCCATTTGCGTGTTGGGGGGGGATGTGCGATCGGGCGGGCTGGCGTCCTTCATCATGGTATCTTCCATGTTGGGTTGTGAAGGCATGGGTTTTGTAGGAGTTGTAGTAGGGGATGTGTCTATAGTATCCATCGTCGCAACGTCAAGATGGTATTGGGGGTCCAAAAATCTCATGTATGCGCTCTCTTTTTTAAGGATGAAGATGTTCCCATACAGGGCCTGCCAGGCTCCCGGTGTGGAGTCCAAGGGGATTGGCGAGAGGTTTTCTGAGTCTATCCAATACCAGATGTTATGGTATTTTTTTTAGACAACCAGCATGTTTATAGGCGATTGGGAGGGGGGTGGTAAAGTGCAAGATACATTTACTGTGTCCTTGCAGACGTTGGAGGATTTGGTCTTTGCTACTGCCAGGTAGGATCCCAAGGTTGTAGGGTTCATCAGGGATAAGGTCGTGCGGGTTTGGGTGTTCCGGATTATAATCAGGTTGTACGATTCGGTGAAGTATTCCCATCTGGGGGCATTCGGTGTGCATGTAGGCCTGCATCAGCATATTAGTAAAATTCCCCCTGCGAGGGATGAAGTGGTTCGGCCAAACACACAGGTCATTACGGGTTGCCTAGAGTATCCGGTGATGTCTCTCCCCAAATTTGAATATTTTTTCTGTGTCGACATATGGTCCACCGAGATAGGCATTGATGGAGTGCACTTGGCAGTGGCATCGAATTTGTTTCTCAATGTATGGTAGGATAGCACTTAGGGCCGGGGTTGGGTGTAAGGCAACATCTCCCATGTCGCAGTCCATTCGTGTGTTTTGGGGGGAGGTGCGTTGGGGTGAGCTGGCGTCCTCCATCATGGTATATTCCATGTTGGTTAGCGTAGGCATTGGGTTCGGTGGGGTTGTATCTTTGGTAACAGCCAACACATTTCCAAGCTGGAATTGGGGGTCCAAAAACCTCATGTCTGCGCTCTCATCTTTAAGGATGAGGATTTGCCCATGTATGGCCTGCCAGGCGCCCGGTGTGGAGTCCAAGGGGATTGGCGAGAGGTTTTCTGAGTCTATCCAATACCAGGTGTTATGATATTGTTTGAGACAGCCGGCATGTCCATATGCGGCTGGGAGGGGGGTGGTAAAGTGCAAGATACATTTATTGTGTCCTTGTAGACGTCCGAGGATTTGTTTTTTGCTGCTACCAGGTAGGATCCCAAAGTTGTAGGATTCATCAGAGGAAAGGTTGTGGGGATTGGTGTGTTCAGGGTTATAATCGGGTTGTGCAATTTGGTGGAGTATGCCCATTTGGGGGCATTCAGTGTGCATGTAGGCCTGCATCAGCAAATTAGAAAAAATTCCCGCTGAGGTGAAGTGGAGCTGCCAAACACCCAGGTCGCTACGGGTTGCTTTGAGTATTTGGTGGTGTCTCTCCCCAAATTTGAAAATTTTCCCTGCATTGACATGTGGTCCACCTAGGTAGGCATTGATGGCGTGCACTTGGCAGTGGCTTGAAATTTGTTTCTCAATGTATGGTAGGATAGTGCTTAGGGCCGGGATTGTGGACTGGCCTTGCTGAGGGGGGGGGCGCTTTCCTCCCCTACATGTCGGGTCCTGGGGGGGCTGGAGTAAGGCATTGAATGCGTAGTTTTGAGTAAGTCTGTCCTTAATACAAGTGGGGGCGAGGAAACGTTCTTTAATTTTTGTGTGCTGAGAACAAATCCAGAAAGCCATCCAGTGTAGCCATGTAGGAATGATCCAAAGGAGCCACCAGATCCGCGTATCCCGGAGCAAGGTCAAGTTACCGGCTATAATAGTGGTGTGGTACTGGGGGGTAGTGCCCTCAGTCACAACTTGAGGTCCCACGCTGGGTCTCATATATACACCAAAATGGGCAGAGATACTTCTAAGAACTATTTGGTCTGCCAAGATTTCAATCAAGGTAGCATAAGCGCGGGTAAGGATATCAACACAACCACACTCAGACCACCCACCAACACAACCACACTCAGACCACCCACCAACACAACCACACTCAGACCACGCAAGGGAGAGTAGGCCAGGTTGGGGCAGTATTTGTTCTCCCTAGAGGTAAATATAGAATTCTTATAACTTTTTGGTCCACCCAGGATACAGAAATCAAGAGAAGGGCTGCAGACATAGCACTACATAATATCACATGGTCGTCCAGCCATGATAGCCAGCGCGTTGGTGGGCCAGTGACCAGGGTGTGTCTGGAGGTGCTTTGTTGTTGCGTCTTGGATAGGTGCTGAAGAAGCCAAGGACATGAAACCCAGCATTGTTGCAAGTTGGATTGGAGTAAGCTTAATATATTGGATCCAGGGGGTCGAGGGGGTGTTAATCGGCATCGGCATTGTTTCCAATGTGATTGGGTAGGGTGATACCAGCACTGCTTACAGTGGGAAGGTGTCAGGGATGCCTCTCGGCAGAGCTCTTTCGAGCAAGGTTTGGGTAATCTACACTGTTTCCAATGTGATTGGGTAGGGTGATACCAGCACTGCTTGCAGTGGGAAGGTGTCGGGGATGCCTCTCGGCAGAGCTCTTTCGAGCGGGATTGGTTAGGGGGGGCCCAGCATTGAGGACAGCAGGAGGAGGTCAGGGGTGCATTTCGGCAAGGAGAGGTGTGATTATTATAATGCGCCCTAGATCTATCATATCTCTCGCCTGTGCCTATGTATCGCGCATGATCGAGTTTTCGGGATGGGTAGCACTCACGTACGGCTTTGTGCAGGCCACTCATCCCATGCATAACGGCTTTCCCGTAGTCGTTCATGGTTCTAATAGCTTTGTAATCAGGGTGGTAATCAGCACTGTCGTCGTGATTCAGCACTAGCGGATCGAAGGTTCGAGTAGGATCACAAGCAGGCGCAGAGGCCAAGGAAGGGAAGCAAGCAGAATCAGGGACGAGAGTCAAAGTTTGAGGGTCATGGGAGATTTCGCGCAACACTTCGCGACTGAAAATCCTCACGCATTCCTTCTTATTATTATTGCCGGCTTCTCGAAATCCTGGGCGGTACACGTCTTTCTTGTTCAAAAAAGCAGGTAACTGTTTGGGGCACCTGCATGGAGGAGGGAAGTGGTTGTTAGTAGGTTTCTCGATTGCATGGAGCCTTCGCTCCTGGCAGCGACCTTCAAGAATGCGCCAGGAATGTGCGCTTCGCATCCCCCCCTGTTGGGAAGTCCAGGGAGAGACGCATTCTGTCCGGAAATCCACGCTTCCGACTGCCCAGAGGCGCAGCTGACTGTCAAAGTAACCGTCTACCACCCTGCGACCACAGAAGTTGCTGCGAGTCGCGTCAGATGTTGTAGACGGCGACTTCGATAGCAGCATTGCCTCTGCGAAAGCATGAGCTCCTGTTTGGTTGCAGTTTCGGGAAGAGTTGACCGAAACTATATGGAACAGAGAGCAGGTGGTATCATTCGGTAGCGCAGACGCAGGAGAATGCGAATGCGCTACGCGAATGCTACGAAGGAAAATGAGCAGCGAGAAAGTTACATCGGAAGTTCGAATGTTGGTATAGTATGCTAAAAACCACACTAGTGCACGCTTAAGTGTACACGCGCCGAGATTGCCGCTGGGTGGCTGTTATAGAGGAGTGCTCGGCCACCTTGACTCAGCAGTTACAGCTGGCCGGTGAATAGGTAGGCAGTTTTGTTTTTTACAATCTTCAGGACCTGTTTGATGAAGGTGACTAACGACCGGTATTGCCGCTGGGGTGGCTGTCATAGAGGAGTGCTTCAGTGCTTGGCCGACTTGACTCAGCAGTTACAACTGGCCGGTGAATAGATAAGCAGTTTGTTGTTGAGTTTACAATGTTTAGGATCTGACTGGTGAAGGTGACAAATGATCGAGATTGCCGCTCTGGTGGCTGTCACAGGAGAGTGCTTGGCCGACTTGACTCAGCAGTTTCAGCTGACCGTTTTTTGTACACAAATGCACAATGAGGATTTTCGCCTCAAAGAGTGGGCCTCCGTTCAATTGAAATTGAAATTGAAATTGTTACATCCGTGTAGAACCGTTACTCAAAGGACGTGAAGTTAAGGACACCATAGCGTAAGCCGGAGCTAGCTATAGTCACCGTAGGGCCATCTCAGTAAAAAGAATTACCACCGATGCCTGACCGGCAGGCACCGTAGCCACATCATGCCAGTGCAGCTTAATACAGGGGTTTTTCACCCCGGTTGGGAAGCACCGACACAATGCAGCTGGCAAGACAAAACCTGAGAGGGGGGACGGTCTGTGTGCTAGTCCCCGGGTATCGACCCGGGGTGTGCTTCCATAAAACGTCTGCACTGTAAAATACTCTGAAAGCTAGTGATGGTGTGGGAGTGGACTGTGTCCGCCAGTTTGAGGGCACATGATCTCTGAAGTCCAAGAGTGGTCATAGAAGTCAAAAAGGAGGTTGGAATAGTACCAGTTGTTCCAACGGTGATAACTTCATAGTGAACGAGGTATCCAGCCGATCTAAGGCCATTTACTAATTCAACATGCTGGGCGTGTTTAGTGATAAACTTAGTAGCATGGTTGGTATCAGAGCAGTATCCAAGCTCAAGAACCCAGAGTTCTTTATCAGACATACAGGTAGGAGAGTCTATGTCAGGTAGGACGGCAAGATCAGGTCTCATTCTCTTCCAGTCCGCTACAGTAATAGTGGAGGGGCGTAACCAGTCAGGGAGACGTTTGCCCAGGACCCCCCTGGGGAGGTCCTCTTCCTTGCCAGCGTCCATGATCATTCTGCGGGATCCCAGGGCTCCGGTGCAAATGGCCTTGTGGATGAGTCGCACTGCGGCGTCATGTCTCTTGATATAGAGCCCCTTGAAAGTCCGGTGTGTGCAGCCCGCCAGGATGTGGCCCGCTCCGTCCTCACAGGTGTGGCAAATGGGGCATAGGGAGTTCGTGGGTGGGTGAGTGCTTGTAATATAAGGGAGTTTCCAGCGGAATGCAAGTTTACGGTTCCACAGTCTACCCCAGCGGGCTTTAAGGATGTGGAATTTAGTTTTATGTTGGATAAGGGTTGAGGTCCAAAATTTGTTACTTGCATGAGGAAGTTGGTGGGGAGTGTTATCAGCCCAGGTGGTTGCATAAATCCCTTTAAGAGGGTGTTGGCCAAGGTGGCAGCTAGTGGGCAGGTTAGAGGTGATACCTTGTGTAAGGTTAGGTGCTAGGATGCGTGGGGGAATATCTCCCATGGGTGTGCGAGGAGGTTGAACTGTGGGCCAGTAGACATTGTGGCGGGGGATTTCCCCAGTGTTGTCAGTAAAATTGGTGGAGGCAGGGTGCTCAGCTGCCTTGCGTGCCAGAATGTCTGCCCTGTCATTTCCAAGGATACCTGTGTGGGAACGGACTTTACAAAGAGTGGTGTGTGAGCCATGCAGGATGCGTTGAATGAGGTGTTTTTGAATTGATTGCAGAAGTTCAGTATGAATGGAACGGGTTGTTGTGGTAGGGTCATGAATCATTTTTTTAATAAGTTGAAGAGAGCAGAGGCTGTCTGTATGGAGTGTAAGGGATTTATCGTAGTCAATGTTGAGAAGGGCTTGGTGGATGGCTACCAGTTCTGCCCTGTTGTTAGTTTTGGTGGCCCCTATTCCCCCAGGGTTGATGGTGTAGCTTTGTCCTGCAGCCGGGACATATACTGCAGCACCTATTTTACTAGGGTGCCCTGGTTTACCTTTTATTAGGCTACCATCTGTGTAGACCTGGAGGCCTGAGGAGGGAGTAGCTAGGTGAAGACAAGGGTGAGTAGTGGTAAGAAGAGAGGGAGGAGGGTGTTGGTGGAGTGGAGTTTGCCAAGGATTTTTGGCAAGAGATTTGAGTTTCCGGGGGTAAGTAATGACAATGTCAGAGAAGGTAAGAGTGGGAGGTGGAGTGATAGTAGAGGGCTCCCAGGATGAGGTGAGGCTTTGCATGTAGTATGTCCATTGGTCAATAAAATCTGGGAGTTTAGGAAAATAGGTATCTTGGCTGTGGGGGTTGCATATAAGGATGAGGTGTAGTTTGTGGGTGGAGGGTGGAGTGTGAGATTTGCTGCCAAGCCAAATTTCAGAGGTAGTATAAAATTCAGACTGCGGTCTGGAGTCAATATAGTGAATCCAGGAGTGGTGGAGGAGGGTTTTGTAAGGGGCATATCAGCTTGGATAACACTCCGGAGAGTGGACTTTGTGTGTGCAGCACGCCAATCTATAAATGCGGAGACGAGAATAAGTTACAAGCACAGGAGACCCATTAAGGGGCACCAGTGGAGGAAAGGGGGCGGTAGCCTGGAACCTGATCAGGGTACAGGCTAGACAGCGCGTGTCAGAAGAACCGATGAGGCAGTCAACAGGAAGCTGACATAGTACTGTCAGGACCGATAGTTCTAAGGGAGTACACAAGGAGTCACCAAGACATAAAACAAGCGAGAGCACCGCTATTCATGCTGATACTCCACCTATGACGCAGGTGACATACAATACTAGTACTCCACCTATGGCACTGGGGACATAGAACCATAAACTGGTAGGAAACAAAAATTATTAAGGAACGGCGGAAAAACAGGAAACCAGAAGAAAGCCTTGTCTAAAATAAAAGGATGAGAAAGGATGAACCAAAAACCACTGTAGTACTCCGAAAATGTAGCAGCAAAAAACTTGGGTCATACCGAGATGAGCTGAGACCAAAATGGAAATGTAACCATTTATGGTAAGCGCAAAAATACTATTCATCCAGAATAGTAGGCACCAAACCAGAAAAACACAGGGAGGCCAAACAGAAATCAATCCTAATACCAAAGGAAGGGGAACAACGGTGACTGAAAGAACCGAGAACTTAACCTAAAGAGAAGACTGAAAAAATCGTATATCAAAGTTGGGGAACAACGGTATAGAAAACCCGATCCGGGAATAGGAACCTAACGCCAATCAATGATAACCAAAGAGACGGATTGAAATATCGTGTGAGCGCAGCTCACGAGAGAATCAAAGCCTAAAGGACGCAGACAAGAGGACACTAAAGACTACGATGGAAAAAAAGTCGATGGAAAAATCCACTACCTTAAAAACTATTCTTAGCATAGAATTCATGACTAGGTTGGGATGAAAAAACCATGATGAACTGGTTTCTTACCCAAAGATGGAAGTAAGAAGATTTATGAAAGTTAATTATCATAAATCCCCAGTTACGGCACTAACTAAAACATTCTAGGAGGTGGGTATCGCACCGCAAAGAACTCATGCACTCAAGACAAACCAAGCGCCTAACTAAAGCAAACCAAACTTGCAGCAACTGGAAAAATCCAAAGGATGCGAAGTTAAAATTTTCAAGAAACTTGTAACCAACAAAGGAAACACAGTTCAATGAACAATAGAAGGGTAGATGTACAACCATAGTACATAAAACCTATTGTCCACCTGAAAAATAGTAAACGCATAAAAAGGACTTCAAAGAATTTACTGCAAAGGATGGACTGAAAGGGCGCTTGAAATACACTCGGAAAACAAGAAAGAGGTGAGCGGCGGTACATCTGCAAGTACAACTGCAAGATTACCCAGCCCACCAATTCACAGTAAAATCCGAAGGGAAACAACTACTACACTCCACAAAAAGTTCCAATCACATGAGGGGCTGGTGATCTAAAAACAGTGTGGAGTAAAAAGAAATAGCTAATCTATGATGAGCTCCACCGAACGAACCATCTGCCTATGGAACTAAGAGTCAGAAACCATCAAGACGCTATAACGGTGGTCTGAATTAAGTACCACCTCCCACCAAAACCAAGAAAGACAGCTGAAAGGAAGCTGCCTAAACAAAGCGTCGTAACGCTCCACCAATCTAGACTACCC
The DNA here is from genome assembly GCA_013435795.1 of Chlamydomonas sp. ICE-L. Taxonomy (NCBI): domain Eukaryota; kingdom Viridiplantae; phylum Chlorophyta; class Chlorophyceae; order Chlamydomonadales; family Chlamydomonadaceae; genus Chlamydomonas; species Chlamydomonas sp. ICE-L. The sequence continues at coordinate 650,547 of JACBWV010000394.1, read as the reverse complement.
TATAAGTCAGTCTAGGAGGTGCTGAGGAATAGGCACTCACACATAGGGCCATGTTAACCTACGTATGAGAACCAGCAGCACCTAAAACAATGAATCCTGGGTTGACTGTAACACCCCAGCCATACGCAGTATCAAGCTAGACCAGTGTTCAAGATCATCACATACCCATTCGGCAACGGCTACATCATCACATGGGCTTGACCCGAGTAATCCACCAGGGACGACAGGAGGCGTCGGAATTATCGACACCCGCGAGCCATCCGAGGTGGTCGGAGGTTGGCGACTATTAGTCAATGGACCTGATCCAGGTACCACTATGATCGAAGGCTGTCTAAATCCTAAAGCTTCACCGCTAAAACGTGGCACAGAGGAGGGCCTGGCGACCCCCTGAGATTCGGCTAAGATTATAGTTGGATATCCAACTCCCCCCCGCCCTAAAACTTCACACACAATACAGCAAGATCAGGCCCTGGTCTAGAATGCAACAATGATACATCCAGCCAGGCCAGCCAACAACAATTGGGGTTGTTAAAGGACGTAGGGAATTACCGGTAACACATAACATATCACCGTTTGATGACAGGAGGGATGCAAGCGGGCACGGGGACCCATACTAAAGGGAGAACCCAGGAAGACAGTTTAGAACTGAACTGGAGATAGAGAGTACATCACTCCTCACTACTAACTGGCGCAACATTGGAAACCCCAATATAATAACCCTTACTCACCAGGGAATACCCAACCAGTCTACCAAATAATGCCTTTCTAACTAGCTTGTTGCGTGACTGCCCAATACTAAGATTACATAGCAAGGGCAACCAAACAAACGCAACAACGACACATCAGGTGCAACCCCAAAGAAAAGCTCCGAAGGAGTCTTGTCTCCCTAGATGAACACGCGATTGCAAAGATAACACACTAGCACCATGCTGAGCAGTGTCATCATCAACAACTCATGCATGCCCCAACTAATCGAGATCAACCATGCCTCTATACCACTTAACTAAAAATTCCTAAGCCCTATCAGAACTCAAACACTTGAACCCAAGCTCACGTAGCTAAGGCATACACCTAAGGGGGGAACCAGGGGCACGGGAAGACAAAGTAGTAACCTCTGACGAACCACGGAACGCACCCAGGGGTCACAAGGAGCCTAAGAGAGAAAATATCCACCAAGATATCATGCCAAAGATCCTCCACGGCCGCTGGACTAGGGCCAGGACGGCGTCCACTGCGGCCTGTAGCATGGGCGAAGTCCGGCGCTGCGAGACCTGGGATCACAGAAGGTGGGGAAGCGTTAGGTCGAAGTCGAGATTTGAGGTATGGGAAAAAAGGAGACGAGAATGACAGTGCAGCAAGTCGCACCTGGTGCAGAAAATCGCACCAATGGCAGAAAATCGCAAATCGCAAGGGCAGAATTCGAACATTTATCGCTAGGATGCGAAGAGCAGAGCCGAGGCATGTAAAGGTCCTAATATCCCGCCGTCGATGATCAGTCAATCCCAAGTCCCCCCCTCTATCGCTCGACTCACCCGGTTGGGGGGTAGAGGGAGCAGCACCCGTAGTGGTGCTGACCATACCCCCCTGCTTCCTACCACCTCCAGAATCTCCAGGTCCAGACGCGTAGGTCGTCCTCCTCTGGCGAACCCTACGGCAGTGCCGGCGATCCGCCAGTTTGATCGAAAAATTTCTCCAGAAGGTAGCACAGAGCCACTAGAGCGCAAGCTCATGCCAGTAGCCGACCGTCGGCTGGGCAGAGCAAAGGGGGCAAAGACGACGTAGACATCAGCAGGGAGCTTGGTCGGCTTGGCAACCTCCGGTATGCAGGCAGAGCCTCAAACACCGGAGAAAGGTTAGCGACGTCAAGGGCGCGAGCAGACGAAGACGGGGGTATCTCCACCGATGTCCAGGCTAGTCGCCGACTTGAGTCTGCACGTCACAGTCATCTACGACAGACGGGAGGAGGCGACAGACGGCAGGGGAGGAAAAAGAAGAGAAGATGGAGGAATGACCGGGGGGGGTTACTTCCACGATGGCGGAAGGACTCTCATGACCGCTAGCAGAGGCAGCTGGTGCACAAACGTCTAGCCAATCATCAAGAGGAGCCGTTCCTCCGTGGAAGGATTGGTCGCAGCCATCGCTGAGAATGATACTGCGCATCCCGCGCGTCCAGGAAAGACCATCCATGTCATGGAGTTTCTCAAAATGGCGGGAGGTCCTCGCGGAAGTTGCATCGCAAAGCAGTGGTAGTAAATGAAGGGCCGTATAACCTATCAGCTTGGATAACACTCCGGAGAGTGGACTTTGTGTGTGCAGCACGCCAATCTATAAATGCGGAGACGAGAATAAGTTACAAGCACAGGAGACCCATTAAGGGGCACAGTGGAGGAAAGGGGGCGGTAGCCTGGAACCTGATCAGGGTACAGGCTAGACAGCACGTGTCAGAAGAACCGATGAGGCAGTCAACAGGAAGCTGACATAGTACTGTCAGGACCGATAGTTCTAAGGGAGTACACAAGGAGTCACCAAGACATAAAACAAGCGAGAGCACCGCTATTCATGCTGATAGGGCAGCAAGGTCGTCAGGGAGGAGCATCAGGGTGCAGGTAGGGCTGAGAGTATTTTCAGCATGGTCAGCACTGGCTAGGGCCCACCTTAGAGCTTGGTGTGCTTGTGTCGTGGAGTTAGGAATGTCCACCAGTGAGCCCCCAGTCCAGATGGTAAGAATGGGGTCTTGGTTGGAGCCAAAGAGCTGATCAGCAGGGCTGGTAGAAGAGAAGCTGGTGAGGCTTTGGTCGTAGCTAAGGGGGTTAGAAGTACGATGGTGAGTAATGCCCAGAGCAGCTGCTGCTTGGTAGAGAAAAGGAGAAAGAGTGTTGGTAGCAGTAGGAGCAGCTCTGTATCTGGTGAAGAGGGCAGCTAAGTCAGTGTGGTATGTTCCTCCTTGGGTCAGTTGGTTCCATTTGGTAGGGTGGTGATTTTTGAAGTGGTCATAGTTTTGTTTGAGAGAGGTTAGTCTGTCGTTGGGAATGTGCCCAAGACAGTGACCAGTGGGGTTATAAAGATATAAAACGTTGGTGTGTGTGTGTGTGGATTGGTCATCCAGAGTGGTGAGGATGCCTGTTCGTATAATGTAGGCTGAGGGTGGTTGAATGTCCCAGTCTGGGTGCCTGTCGTGTGTGTCAATTTTCAGAAGTTTGTGAACAAGGTTGTGGTTGTCAGCATTAAATCCTGGGGAGGTGGCCCATTGGCCTTGTTGTTGAAGGTTAGTAGGTGGGTGTCCTTCATAGGGTTGAGGTGTGTGGTTAATGGGGGAGTAGTTTTAAAAGTGTGGGTTAATTGGTCGTATGTTGGTTGTCCTACCAGTTCAACAAGGTGAGACGCATTGTGAGATTGGGTTTCCAATGTATTGGTGGAGGTAGTGGAGGTAAGAGATGTGCTGTGGTGGATGCTGTATCCCATGTGTGTGTAGGAGTTGATATGTTCGTTGTGCATGATGGTTGGGGCCCATTGAACGTGGACAACAGTGGAAGTGACTAGTTTGTCGTCGTTGTAGAGCGCTTGCCCCGCCAGCTCGTGATGTGCAGGGGCTTTGTATTGGGATCCGTAGGTAAGGTGGAGCAGGTGCGCCGGTGGTGCAGGTGCGCTGCTGTCGGGGATTGTCATGGCCTCGCGGATCCTGTCAGGGTGTGAGGTGGGAGTTATTCTATATGCACGGTAAAATTTAGAGGTGGAGGAGTGACGGATCCAGGATTTGCCACAAGTAGTGGCGTGCTGCCCAGGTTGGCATCACTGCTGGGGCAGCCCCATGCTTGGTGCGCGTGACTGCCTTCGGTCTGCGTGGGCCACGCCCACCATTGGTTTCCTTCCAGGTCCCCAATGGAATCCGCCTCGTAGTCTGCGTCAGTAACAGTGGCGTGAGGTTGGTATCGCTGGGTGGGTGGGGTGGAGGGTTCAATAGAAGCAGGAGATATAACTTATCGTTGTGTTTGCGCAATTGCGTAACCGGGCCGCAGTTGTCGTGTAGAGGGAAATGGGGTCAAGTGTATTGGGGGAGGCGGCAGTTGGAGGGAGGAGAGGTTAGGTGAGGCGTTCAGGGGACGTTTTGTGGTGTTTTATAACTTTGTGTAATGTGTAATAGAGAGATCTGTAGTGCTGACAGGTGAGTTTCCCATGGGGGTGACCAGGTCATGGTATGAATAGATGTCCAGGTCATGAATGGAGTCATGTTGAACAGGGATTTTGCCTGTGGAGGGAGAGGACAGAGTGTCTTTAAGTTGTCAGAAGTTTCTGTGTCCATTCTCCAGAAATTGTCATGTCAAATTGTTTTTTAATAATTTCCATCTGGCGGGCTAGGGACATATACTTAAGTTGCTTGCGTGATAGAGAGATAGGTCATAGTGGTCATGTTGTAAGTTGATTTTAAGGAGAGCACTCAGTGAGGATTCCCATGACCCTTGGTCGTTCATGGACTGGGTGAGGGCTGTTGCAGTAATCTGGGTGTATTCAGTGAGTAGGGAGGGCACCCCTAGTCCTGCCTCTGTTTTAGGGAGGTGGAGTGCTCTTGTCGGAAAAGATCTGGAAGGGACACAGAGAGTTTTAACTGTTTTTATACTGCTGGGTCCAATGACGTGAATTCGTTATTGATAAGGGAGCTACTATCATGGGTATTTAATTAGCTGCTCTGACATTGTGAAATTATTCGTAAGCCATTGGGTGGGGGTTTGCCCGTGTTTTTTTAGCTTTGGTGAGGATACTCAGCCTTTAGTGTGAATGGGTTCAATAGTAGAGTGGAGTTGAATGAGTTCCAATTAAGGTAAAGTGAGATGTTGAACCCCCAAGGATTTGTACGGCTTTGGTCAGGCGGCGGTAGGTTAGATAGGAGTTTCCCTAGTGGAATGATGGTATATAGCCTTGTTTGAGAGTGGTTGTGAGAGTAGGTTGAGAGGGGTTGTGTGAGTTGTGGAGTTGCCCACTGACCACACATTTGGTGGACCGTTTGAGAATGCCCCGACCCAGATGCCTAAAAGTTTTTGAAAAAATTTACCACATGCGATGCGAAGGTCCTCTAGCTGCCGGTCTAGGACAAAGCAGTGGTCGTCAGCATGTACACCATAGCTGTGGTGTTGGTGTTTCATCTGCTGTTTTGGAGGGTAGGGAGGTGCTCTGTATTCCTCGTTCCCTAGAACGGAGCAATCTGTGTAGGGGGGTTCTAGAAAGAAAGATAAGGAAGAGTGGGGGAGAGGTATCCCCGATGGCGCCCTAGTGATGGTGGGAATGGGGGAGGCCAGGTGATTGTTAAGGAGA
>JACBWV010000394.1:546465-637504 GCA_013435795.1 Chlamydomonas sp. ICE-L | reverse complement strand
CCCCCCCCCCCCCCCCCTTCGACGTTGTATTGAAAGATGTCATCACCGAATTGGTCGCTATCGTCCTTCCCACCCATCTCGCACCGCTCACTCGAGCGTCGTCCCTGGAATAATGAGACGACTGGCTGCCAATAGGAAGAAAGGTGCGCTAAACAGCAGGGCCAATGATTCGCTACAGAGATAGAAATTCGACTTAAAGTTTTTTGGCGCCGAAAGGGTGTCGGGCGCCCTTCCCAGGCCTGTTGGGTTCCAAATCTTTGTTTTCGTACCGCTGTTGGGTGGTACGATTTGGAGTATATCCTTCATAAACGCCCCCGCCCACGCCCCCGCCCACGGGCCCCGCCCCCTACCACGCACCATCGGGTTTCGGGTCACCTGCACGATGCACGTGCAGCTAAGTCACAAGATACAAACTTCCATGAAGCTGCATGAAGTGGAATTTAAAGTGCTGCAGGTATCGGAGGTTCTGCAAGGCTGCGAACTATCGCATAGTCAAATTAGTGGGCGTTCGACGCGAATCCAAAACGTTGGCCCACACCTGAAATGTCCAGAGTCCAGACGTCCGTGAACTCTCACAACCGTCCCTCTGCCTGTTTGGTAGTGATAACGCCTGGTGGGCGTGGAATTAAGGGAGCCCCGCTTTACCTGGACAAAGCTACCATGGCGGTTGACGGCGACCAGGAACGCTAAAGCGCACCCGGGGGGATTCGAACCCAGTACCTTCTTCGTTCACGGAGCTCTGCAATTGAGCCATTCGTCGAAACGGGGATAGCCCATTTGATATATGCCTGGACTGCAACCATATATATTAATTTGATGATTATACCACATAAACACACAACATGCATCTACAGGTATATATACACATACATAGCGGGTTGGCGGAGGTTTTGAGCCGGAACCATGTTTGAGCCCTAAAACTGCAGATGCTGATGCAAGAGTTTTTATGTTGGCAAAAATATAAGGAGATGCATGCAGCCCGATTCTGGAATAGGGCAGGCCAAAAGGCAACCCGGTATAAAACGTATATTCCTTCCTAAATGTTACACCTGGGCATCGGGCATTCGGACTCCCGATTTTAAACGTTTCTACCTTTCCAAATGTTACACCGGGACAAATGGCAGTCCGATTATACAAGTCCACGTCCACATCCTTATGCATTTCACTGGGCTGGAGGGGGGGGGGGGGGGGGGGGGGGCATGTGTATATAAATAGCCATCCACCGTTTCAAAGATACTCCCGTGCAGGGTTGTACAGGGGGACTCCCAAATCTGCTTCTTGAGAAGTAGACTGATTCAAAATCTGCTTCTTACATTACATTACATTACATTACATTACATGTTAAAGTCTACTTGACACCGCGAGGGTGTATGAGACTCTGTGCTTTAAACAAAAAGAAAAAGCACCCACAAAGCAAAAAACCCCATTACATCAGGGGTGTGTCGAGGACAAACAAACCAAACTCCCAACCACCGTTTTGGTGGCGTAGGTATTAAACCCCTTAGAGCAGGACCCAGATCTCAACCACTTACAGTGGCGGAGGTAAGAAGCTAACAAATGAGAAGTCTCAAGAAGAAAAAAAAGGGATAATAAATTACGGTGCCACTAAGCAGTCCAGGGCTTCCTGTCTTGCTCTTCTACAAGTAGAAAGATAGTCGGCTAGGTTGCTCCAAAAAGACTTAGTGCCATTTCCATTCATAAAGGTTCTGAATGTGGAATCGCAGAATTCCACATTCCATACGGTTAAGTCGGTATCCTCATGGACATGCCTATAAATATCTGTAAACAGATTCTGGTAGCGGAGGCGAATATCATTATGAAAAGGGCACTCAAACATATGCATTTCATCCTCAGTTTTTTGGAACCCACACATTTGACAGTGTCTCATTGAGCGAGGGATGTGTGCTCTATCCACCACCCTCATTCTTTCTGTGTTCAGCCAATGGGAACCCATTCTAAACTGTGCTATAGAACGAATCTGATCCTGCTTATGTAAGGCGGATGTAAAGGGAATCAAGCCATTCTCATCATTGCTGTTGGCTGCGAACCATTTTTGGTATCGGAGGCGTTTAAAGCCAACCCTTCTCTCATCAGGGATGTCTCTAACTGCATTGGTGTCACTTGGGTACTTAAACCTCCATGACTCAAAAACTTCAGACATAATACCTTCGACATCGACAGCCTCCAAAATGTTGATGTTTTTACTGGATCCTAGCTTGTGGAGAGCACAACGCAAGTCATGAACCCAGCCAGTGTTGGAGTCAAAAGATTCCTCAAGAGCCATTCTAATGAGATCCTCAGGTTCTTTATGTATGGTCTTGTTCCAAAAGCGCAAAGCTTGTTTAAGCCAAGCAAAACACAACGGGGTTCTACCCAGCTCTTCCATGATAATATTAGATGTAGTAGATTGGCAAACACCCAACATTTGTTTAAGTATACCTCTATGCCATTTCTCACAAGCATGGTCATTTGAGATAAGTGTGTTGTTCAGAATAGAAGGAGCCCACACCTCACAGCCAAAATTCAGGATAGGTTGTACAAGAGAATCAAACAGGTGGGTGAGAATATCAATATTGTATATCTCCATAGTATGGCATCGCCTACGAAGCATGTGGTGTGCCTTTTGGGCCTTAGTGAGCATCCTAGAAAAAGCAGCTTTTGCACGATTGCTTGAGTCACCATCCACAAAGAGGGATCCCAAGTAGATAAAAGATAACTTTGTAGAAAGTTGTGCTCCATCATAGACAAATTTGTAATCAGGATCCATGCGGGCCTCATCACAGAATTGTTTGTTGAAAACGACAATCTCAGTTTTCTTTATATTCACAGCCATCTTAGTAGCCTCGCAGAAATCTCTCAGGCAGTCAAGCATCGCTTGCATATCTGCCGGGGATTCTGCCATTATAGCTAGGTCATCAGCATAAAGTAACAGTTGCAGAATCTTTCCCCTAAGCTCAGCCCCTACATTTGGGAGCTTGGATTGGAGGAACGATTCAATTCTATCAATGAACAGACCGAATAGGAGTGGGGATAGGGGGTCTCCTTGTTTAACTCCTACAAGGGATGGAAAGGAGGATCCAATGTCCCCATGTAGGCGAACTTGGAAAACAACATGATTATACATGGACTTCAGAATACTGAGATAGGGGTCCTTGACTCCTAGCCTTGCTAAGCAATCCCATAGCAAGTCTCTGTTGACCCAATCATAAGCCTTCTTGAAATCAACAAAAGCCACAAAGAGTGGTTTTTTTCTTTTCTCTATATTTATCTACAATATGGTTAAGAATGAATGATGCATCTGCAGTACCCCTACCACTTCTAAATCCATATTGGCCGGCGGCTCTGAGGTTGAATTCTTCTGACCAATCATCTAGTCTACGTAGCATGCAAAGGGAGAAGATCTTTCCTATGGAGTTGCTCACCGCAAGACCTCGATAGTTGTCCTTGTCATACACACTGCCTTTGGATTTGGGTACGGGTACCAAGGCAGCTGCAGCCCATTGGCTGGGGTAAGAAGTCTTCCAGATGAGATTAAACAGGTTAGTCATAGCTTGTACAAATCGGGAGTTGGCCTCATGGGAAGCAAATCTGTACCATTCTGCAGGGATACCATCTACCCCGGGGGAGGAGTTTTTCCGTAGGGATTGGAGAACAGAAAACACCTCCTGGGTGGTAAAGTCTTGACATAACCATGTTGGTGCGGCCTCTATCTGAGGTCCATCAGCTTGAGGGACAAAGTCCCTAGCATCCAGACTTGGATCAATACCTACTTGCACATCAAAGAGGTCTGCAAAATAATCAGTCCAATCATGAATTGTGATATCTGCCGTAGTGGCCTTGTTAGGCTCACGCACGTCTTTCCAAAAACTTTTCGGATTATGCCGAAGATTCGTATGAAGGTTCTCCATGCGTGTTTCTAGCCACTTCCTCTTCTTTCTTCAGAGAATCCTCTTGTACTCCTTGTGCATAGAACCAGCCAAGTCAGAGCTAGAGCCATGTTGATGTTCTGCTTGGCTTGCTGCCTGTCTAGCACGATTGCATTCATCATCATACCATGCGTTCACGGGCCCGTGCTTCTTGAGTCGCAACCAAATTCAAAATATCCAAAAGATGAATCGCAACGGAACCTCCCCACGTAACGTCTGTGATACAAGATGCAGCGTTATGAACAAACCTTCTCCCACATACAGATATCCTCCCCTTCATGCATCTCAATCTCAGAGATTTACACTCACGTAATTGCTGGCTGGAGCTATGGAACCAAGTTCAAGTCACACTCACGTAAACCTAAGATAACCAATATTTTGAGTAAAACAAGATCTCCTATTTCCATATGACAAAACAGTTGTTCTGTGTGTGTTAGCCGTGTGTGTTCTGCATCAGGGTTGTTCAGGACGCTGCGTCCTCCATTGCAGACACAACATTGAAGGGTCCGTTACGTCGCAGGATGCAGCGTGGGGAGGGCCCATTGACCAGAAGGAAAGGTCTGTTGCGTCGCAGGACGCAGGCTATAAAATTGGTTGCGTCCTGCGTAAAATTGGCAGCAGAGCTGGGGGTCCTCCTGAAGCACCCTGTTCTGAATATGTCAGCCGTTTGTTAGCCTTGGCAACATGGCCTTCAGCCACTCTGACACATCCCCTATATTTGGGCAACCAGATACGTCCAATGACGTCAAGCTGGAGCACGAGCCCAAGGGATGGGATGTCCAAAACAGAGGAATGCCAGGCGGAGAGCGTACGCAACCAGTGTCATGCACTCAGCAACGACAGGTCAACTAGTGCCCTACACCAATTTAGGTCCGAGTGTCCGAGTTCAAGTCGGAATTCAAGTCCGAGTTCAGGTCCGAATGCAAGCTGCTGCATTCTCTGGGCGCAGATATATCAGATGCAACCTACGATGTCAAGCTTGAGCACGATCCTTTGGACGAGGAGGGAGATTGTGGCTGCTGCCTTCTCCATTCTAAGCGCCATTTTAAAGTTGTGAAAGGACTTGCATCCCAGGAGGTGGGTCTCCCAACACGAACCAGCGACACCAAGGACTCAGTTTGAATGGCATTGCTACTCCTACAAAAGAGCCATGTCTTGTTGTTGGTGGTGGTGAGTGGCCTTCTCCCGACCTATGCGAGGGGGTCCCTGAGCAACGCGCTCACGAGTTGCTTGGCGCTCAGCTTCCTCATCGTCTGCACTGTTTGAGTTCGCAAACAGTGCAGGACCTGCCAGGACAAAAAATAAAGAAAGAATAAGATTAAGAGAGATAGTTTTTTAGCCTTGATAGTCGAACTAGTAAGCCCCCCCAGGCCATGAAGGTTGTGCATGAGAGGCATGGCAGAAAGTGTGTCACGAAAGTCCCTAACGCCACACAGTGGGTCCCAACAGTCCAAGTAGTGAGACCTAACAGGCAAGATGGTGCTGAATCATCACCGGTAAAACGATTGTAAACAAACGTGGGGATAGTTCATCAATTTGTTTTTTAGCCCTTCCTGTCAAGGTCGGGCAGGTCCCTTTTAGCCTTTTTGGCCCAACCCTGGACTGCAACATACATACATACATACATACATACATACATACATACATGCATACATACAGCACTGAGTCAAATGCATCTACATGCGAGTCAAGTCTCTTAAGCCTATTTGGCCCAACCCTGGACTGTAACATACATGCAAACAGTACTGAGTCATATGCATCCCAGCTAGATAGTACTGAGTCATATGCATCCCAGCTAGATAGTACTGAGTCATATGCATCCCAGCTAGATAGTACTGAATCATGTGCATCCCAGCTAGATAGTACTGAGTCATATGCATCCCAGCTAGATAGTACTGAATCATATGCATCCCAGCTAGATAGTACTGAGTCATATGCATCCCAGCTAGATAGTACTGAATCATATGCATCCCAGCTAGATAGTACTGAGTCATATGCATCCCAGCTAGATAGTACTGAATCATATGCATCCAAGCAGTAACCCACCAGCACTGAAGCCGTTGAAGCCTCTGTCCTCCTCTGTCTCCTCCTCATCTTCGTCGTCCTCCTCCTCCCCCTCCTCCTCCTCCTCCTCCTCCACTGCAAAGGTCACTCCCGAGGCCACCTTCATCTTTTTCACCTTCGCCTCTTCTTCCTTCGCCCTATTCACCTCCTCCCAGAAAGGCCTCAAGTTCTGCTGCTCTGCTTCCCTGTATGCCTGGGCCATCCAGGGATCCAGCACCTGATGGATAGATAAATGGATGGATGGATAGATAGCTAGATGGATAGATAGATGAATGGATGGATGGATAGATGGATGGATGGATATATAGTTGTTACATTATATATGTTACAGTACAATAGAATCTTGCACCAACCTTGCAACCCCCTTGTGTCCATTGCTCTTATGCAGAGACCATGGCTGCAGCACTAGCATGCCCACGGTTGGCAACACCCTAGATACCTTGATGGGTATTGATGTCATGATTTGTGTTGAATGTGACCTCCCGAGGGTGTTGTTTATGCTTTCCTTTGAACTAAATAGCATCTTGCACCCCCCTTGTGTCCCTTGTTCTATGCAGAGGCTACGGCTGCAGGACTGGCATGCCCACGGTTGGAAACACCCTAGATAGATACACATATGGATGGATGGATGGATGGATAGAAAGATAGATAGATAGATAGGTAGGTAGAAATATAGTTGTTAACAGTCCAGGGGCGTAACAAAAAGGCTAAAGGGACTTGCCCAACCATGCCAGGAGGGGCTATAACAAAAACACACTGATGAACTGGTCCCCAAACAATCGTTTTACCGTCGGGGGCCCTGAGTTCGTGCTACAGTGAACGTTTAAGTCAATGCTTACCTGATGTGTCAGAATGTTCTGATCGGGAGGGCAGGCCTTGACCGCAGCCAGAGAAAAGCAGCGGCCTGAGCACAGAGTTAAACACAGTTGTGAGTAGGGGTGTGGAATTAAATATATATATGGAATCAACTATATATATATATAGAGAGAGATATGGTGCTTGACTGCTTGGGGTGAGTTCAAATTGCACATATACCGGTATGTACATTAAAGCGCTACCTGAACAGAGAGTTGCAAAGCAGGGTTATTTTTAAGGAAAGGAACCGGTGTCTTAACGTAGCACGATATTAACCTTCACAGCAGGCCTTGACTGCAGCCAGAGAGAAGCAGCGATGTGAGACAGCAAATGTAGGTAGTGGTTTGTGTAGCAGCGGTGGAGTTCATTTAATCGATGCAAAGACAGTCAATGCACATAGTAGTTTGTGTAGCAGCGTTGATGTTCGTTTAGTAATCGTTAAGACATAAAATGTAGGCAGTGGTTTGTGTAGCAGCGGTCGTGTTCATTCAGTCGATGTTAAGACAGTAAATGCATGAGTGCCTTCAGACACACTTGCTCACTAAGTGACTGAGGTGATGGCGATTTCCCCACCTATAGAGGGCACCATGAGCTATGTGTGTGTATGTCTGTGTGTGTGTGTCTGTGTGTGTGTAAGTGTGTGTGTGTGTGTGTGTGGATGTAAGTGTGTGTGCCTGTAAGTGTGTGTGTGTGTCCTAAGCAGGATTCCCCACCTATGGAGCGCGCCACGAGCGGAGAGACTGCATTGCCAATCATTGTGAAACACGACGATTGACTTTTCGTAAACAGCGCCTGTGCCCCCCTGAACTGTTTCCTCAAATCCTCCAGAAGCTTTTTCCTGCTAGGTGGTCGACTACCCGCACGGGCGACGCTCGGAGAGGCTGGTGCAGGAGGCCTACTACCTGGAGGCGGTAGCTGCACTAGCTGACTGCCGTTGAGGTAGTTGCGGCCGGCAATCGCTAGCTGGAAGTAATCAGGGAAGCCTGCAAGGGTGGCATGGGGCATGGTGCAACTTGAGCGCTTGGGGCACAGGGTATGGGTCATGAAGCAGCGTGAGGAAAGCCTGCTAGGGTGGCATGGGGCAACTTGAGTGCTTGGTGCACAGGGCATGGGTCATTATACATGGGTCATGGGGCAGCTTAAGAAAAGTCTGCAAGGGTGACATGGGTCATGGAGCAGCTTGAGCACTTGGGGCCCAGGGCATTAGGCTCGGGGCAGCTTGATACAAACTTGTAAGGGTGTCATGGGTCATGTGGCAACTCAAGGAAAGCCTGCAAGGGTGGCATGGGTCATGGGGCAACTTGAGCACTTGGGGCACAGGGAATAGGTCATGGGTACCCGAGAACGAGGGCCTACGACTACTGGTGGGAGCACTGCTAGCGTGCTGCTGCTACTGCAGGCGAGTGGGCAAGGGTGCCTAAACACCCCAGCATTTGCAGTGTTGAACGCACAATGCACACACACTTTATGACAACTCGTGACAAACTTCATAACACACTTCATAACAACTCATGACACAATTTTGACACTTCATGACACAATGCATAACAACACATGACAAAGTTAGTGACACTTCATGACAAATTCAAGACAACTCATGACATAATTCATGACACACTTCATGACACAAGGCATAACAACTCCTGACAAAGTTAGTGACACTTCATGACAAATTCATGACACACTTCATGACACAATGCATAACAACTCATGACAAAGTTAGTGACACTTCATGACAAATTCATGACAACTCATGACATAATTAGTGACACAATTCATGACACAATTCATGAGAAACACGCTCACCCTGGATCCTTAGGCCTTCCCGGAAGCTGATAATCCTGTCTTGGTCAGGGTGCGAAATAGCAAGTGAACCGGGCCCAGTCCACCTGTGCAGTGCAGGTGTGCCAGGGAGAGTACATGGTCGGAAGAGGGTGGGTGGGTGGTGCGTGGTGGTGGTGGTGGGTGCGTGGTGCATGGTGGTGGTGGTGGTGGTGCACCAAGGTTATGAGACGCACACACTTGAGGGAAAGGAAGTCCTTGTGCAGCGCAGGAATGCCAGGGAGAATACAGGACAGGGTGCGAAATAGCAAGTGAAGCGGTCCCAGTCCACCTGTGCATTGCAGGAGTATCAGGGAGAATACATGGTCGGAAGGGGGTGGGTGGGTGGGTGCGTGGTGATGGTGGAGGTGGTGGGTACGTGGTGCCTGCTGGTGGTGGTAGTGGGGGTGGTGGGTACCTGGTGGAGGAGGTGGTGGGTACGTGGTGCCTGCTGCTGGTGGTAGTGGAGGTGGTGGGTACGTGGTGCCTGCTGGTGGTGGTAGTGGAGGGTAGGGGTGGTGGGTACGTGTGATACTGGTGGTGGTAAGTGGATGAGTGGGTGCGTGGGTGGAGGGAGGTGGTGGGTACGTGTATCGCAGCTGGTGGTGTAGTGGAGGGGGTGGGTAAGTGGTGGTGGAGGCGTGCGTGGGGTACGTTGGTGCATGATGGTTGTGTGGTGGGAGTGAGCACGGTCGGTGGGTACGGGTGGTGGTGGTGGAGGTGGTGGGTACGTGGTGCCTACTGGTGGTGGTAGTGGATGAGGTGGGTGCGTGGTGGTGGAGGTGGTGGGTACGTGGTGCCTGCTGGTGGTGGTAGTGGAGGTGGTGGGTACGTGGTGGTGGAGGTGGTGGGTACGTGGTGCCTGCTGGTGGTGGTAGTGGAGGTGGTGGGTAAGTGGGTGGGGAATTAACGGTGAGTGGGTAAGTCGGATTGCCTACGGTGGTGGGAATGATGATGGTGGGTGCGTGGGTGGTGGAAGGGGTGGTGGGTACGTGGTGCCGATGGTGGTTGGTGGTGGTAGTGGCGGTGGTGGGTACGTGGTGGGGGTGAGGTGGGGGTACGTGGTGCCTGCTGGTGGTGGTAGTGGAGGTGGTGGGTACGTGGTGGTGGAGGTGGTGGGTACGTGGTGCCTGCTGGTGGTGGTAGTGGAGGTGGTGGGTACGTGGTGCGTGGTGGTGGTAGTGCACCAAGGTCATGAGGCGCACACACTTGAGGGAAGGGAAGTACCAGTGTAGTGCAGGAGTACCAGGGAGAATACATGGTCGGAAGAGGGTGGGTGAGTGGGTGCGTGGTGGTGGAGGTGGTGCTTACGTGGTGCGTGGTAGTGGTGCTGCGTCAAGGTCAAGAGACGCACACACTTGAGGGAAGGGAAGTACCAGTGCAGTGCAGGAGTACCAGTGAGAATACAGGAGAGGATGCGAAATAGCTTGTGAAGCGGGCCCAGTCCACCTGTGCAGCGCAGGAGTGCCAGGGAGAAAGCAGGAGAGGATGCGAAATAGCAAGTGAAGCGGGCCCAGTCCATCTATGCAGTGCAGGAGTGCCAGTGAGAATACAGGAGAGTATGCGAAATAGCAAGTGAAGCGGGCCAAGTCCACCTGTGCAGCGCAGGAATGCCAGGGAGAATACAGGAGAGGATGCGAAATAGCAAGTGAAGCGGGCCCAGTCCATCTATGCAGTGCAGGAGTGCTCCATGCAAGGATGAGGTCGAAAATTGAATTCAGAGTTAAAATTTGAATTGTGAGTTCAATTTCTTGCAGGCAATGCTCAGCGCGCGCAGAACAGTGAGGGAGATCGGCACTGTGCCGAGTGATACGTTTTTGAAATCTGAAAGTAGTTCTTTCTAGCTTTACGGTTGAAGGCCTCCTCCAAAGCAGCGTTGGAGTTCTTGTTATAGCTTTGTATAGCTTTTGTAGCTTTTTGTGCCCTGGAGGTTCAAATGAGAACTTGGCCACTGAGACAGCCCAGTCCACCTGTGCAGTGCAGGAATGCCAGGGAGAATACATGGTCGGTCGTGGTCAAATGCTTGTGTGCATGAAAAGGAAGATGTATTGAAGGAAGATGTCCTGAAGGAAGAAGTACCGAGGGATGATGTTTTGAAGAAAGATGTCCTGAAGGAAGAAGTACTGAAGCAAGATGTACTGAAGGAAGAAGAACTGTGGGAAGATGTATTGAAGGAAGATGTCCTGAAGGAAAATGTACTGAGGGAAGATGCAATACAAGAATATGGTCAAACTATTGGATTGGACTATTAAATGGGTTTTCAGCCAAATCTGGGCTGCTCACCATCTTCCAGTTCCAAGTCCCCCCGTGCGATACCCACGGAAACCAGGGAGCATACCAAGATGGTTGAAAGGTCGGTCAGTTTCGGTTTTGTGGCATGAGCTTATCTTGGTGGGTGGTGGTGAGGTGGGGTTGGTATGTGTGTGTGGGTTGGGTGTTGGGTGGTGTGGTGGGGTTGGTATGTGTGTGTGTGGTGGTGGGGGCTCAAACCAGGGAGTACACCAAGATGGTTGAAAGGTCGGTCAGTTTCGGTTTCGTGGCATGGGCTTGTCTTGGTATGCATACACACACAGTTCATGACACAATTCATGACAATTGATAGACAAAAATTCATGACTCAATTCATGACAATTCATACACACACAATTCATGCCTCACACAATCCTTGACGATTCAAACACACACAATTCATGACACAATTCATGACAATTCATACACATACAATTCATGACACAATTCATGACACAATTCATGCCTCACCCCAACATTGTAGCCAAGATGGAATCATAGCGCATTCTGCCGAAGGGCATGAATCGGGGGGACGGCTTCTGCTTTTTGAATTGAACTGAAGCCCTGAGTGAAATGGTGGAAGCAATAGTTTTCTTGATCTCTTTATATACAAAATTTTCAGTCAGCGAGACTTCTGGAACATCGAAGACAAGCAATGCGTGGAGATAATCCCCCCCCACCCCCCCCCCCCCACCCCACCACCACACACACACACACGCACCCACACAAAAATCGCAACCACCACCATCATCAGGACTACTATCATCGCCCCCACAACCAATCCGCCCCAACCACCATCGCCCCAACCATATATATGCCCCAAACACCATCACCACCCCCACCCCCACCAATCCGCCGCAACAACCATCACCGCCACCATTACCACCACCACCAATCTGCCTTAACAACCATCCCTGCCACCATCACCACCACCACCACGAAACCGCCCCAACTACCATGTCCACCACCACCAATCTGCCTCAGCCACCATCGCCGCCACCATCACCACCACCACCTATCCGCCCTAATAACCATCCCTGCCTACATCACCACCACCACCAATCCGCCCCAACCACTATCGCCACCACCACCAAACTGCCCTAACCACCATCTCCACGACCACCAATCTGCCTTAACCACCATCGCCGCCACCATCACCACCACCACCACCACCACCACCAATCCGCCCCAACAACCATCCCTGCCACCATCACCACCACCACCAATCAGCCCCAACCACTATCGCCATCACCACCAAGCCGCCCCAACCACTATCGCCGCCAACATCACCAACACTACCAATCCGCCCAAACCACCATCGCCGCCACCACCACCAAGCCGCCCCAATCAGCATTGCCGCCACCATCTCCGCCACCATCACCACCACCACCACCAATCCGCCCCAACCACCATCACCACTACCACCAAGCTGCCAACCCCCCATCGCCGCCACCATCACCACCACCAATACGCCCAACCACTATCGCCTTGCACCCCTTGCACCCCACCCCACATCCGGACTCACTTCAATACTGTCACAGCCCCTGAGGATAACCAGCAGGTCGTTGCACCACATGTCTTGTCACAACCGACCGCGTGAAAGTGGCCCACACATGCTTTGCCTGCAAAGAGAGACAGACAAATACGTGCATTGATGTTGATGGATGGATAAAAAAAAAAAAAAAAAAAAAATATATATATATATATACGTGTTGGTGTTCCTGTCACCAAATTTCTCCGAAAACAATGTTGCGGCCACGGGCCTGCCTGATGCGCGAAACATTTGAATTACCAGCTGGCTGCCTAGCGCCTCATACTTTTCAATTACTGCAGGCACTTTGCCCTTCCCTATCCATCCTGCCCGCCCTTCCCCCCCTTCATGTATCCCAATTCTCTATCTTGATCTGCCTTCCTCATCAGAATGCCATTGCATCGCATTCGTCATCGTCTGCAGGGATGTGTAAGAAGAAGACTGGTGGCAAAGTATATATATATACATGTTAACTGAGTTATCCTACATACAATACTCCATCTTAACTGAGGTACAGACCAGGGTACTACAAAGCGCGCGCGGCAGCGCGGTGCCGCGCTGCCTTTTTGAGCCCCTCTGCGTGTTTCGCGCAGTTTTTTCAACCCCCTGTTTTGCACAAAAAAGCGCTGACCAATTGGACGTTTGTGCGCTATAAGCGCTGACCAATTTTGCAAGAAGTAGTACCCTGGTACAGACACAATGACTAGCAGAATAATGTAATGAACATGTGAGGTTATTGATGCGATACCCACAGAAACCGATACCCACGGAAACCAGAGAGGAAACAACCGGTAAGCACTAAGCAGATAGCCAAGTAGGCTGAAGCGATTGCATGTGACGTGTTATCCAAGGCCTCATGGGTGTCACCCAACCTCCAGTTTGACACTCAAGGGATTATAGGTAATGATAACGCCTGGTGGGGCGTGATGTTAAGGGAGCCCGTCGTACGCGGGTGGGGAGCGGTCTCCTACCTCAACTGGACAAGCTACCATCGCGGTTGACAACGACCTGCAACGTTAAGAGCGACTGAAGGGGGAGTCGAACCCCCGACTCTTCATCCTCAAGCGACCTGGTCTACCACTAGACCATTGTACATCACTGAAAGGGGCTCAGGGTGAGGTTATTACAATATACTATACATATAAAATTAAGAAATGTATTGTGTTTTTACATGTGTTAATGTAATCTATTATAATAATACATCACTTTACAATAATTATGAATATATGTATTTACAACTTAACTCTAATGTTTGACATATTTATTACCTCATTATATTTCTTCATTGTTGTATGACCAACATTATTTGTTCCACCACATATATGTATTCCAGAATCACTTACATTACTGGACCACACTTGTATATTTCGAATATGTTCATGTGACTTGCGATCTTAAAACACTATTATATATATAGTATATGATGTACATATACTATAGACAAGTACATCAATTGGATACGCATTGTACCTATAGTCTTTACTCTAGGTCTTCAATATCTATTTACACCATCAATCACCCTACATGTTATACACTCAAAAAGCCCTATCCATCCTGCACTGGGCAATTCTGAAATGGAAAGTTACAATAATCAGATACGCTATACTGTGTGTAATCGGGGCAGCGTTCTATGTGTTCGAAGTACCCGAGAGTATGAAAACCAAACGCAGGGATACCATGGAAATATACAAACGATAACAAAGTAGTCCGCTTTTCATATCGTCACGCCGATTTCATGAGAAGCCATTTTATTTTTCACATCTGTCACAATATGGCTCATCGTTTTTTACTATGGTTATTTGTTATTGTTTTCAACATAGAGCATCATGGCTCAATCAGAGGCATTCAATTTGTTCAATGATGAGAAGACCACAGGTCCAATAGACTGCTGCGGGTTTGGTGAGGCAAATGTCCATAACTAGAGCAGGGTACTACATTTTGTCAAACTGGTCAGCGCTTAAAGCGCACGAGCGTCAAAATGGTCAGCGCTTTGTAGTGCAAAAAACGCAAAAACTGCGCGCTGCGCCCATAGGGAGTTTAAAAACTGCGCAAAACGCGCAGTGTGGCTCAAAAAGCGTGCGCGAAATCGCGCTGCCGCGCACGCTTTGTAGTACCCTGAACTAGAGTGGGGGTGACTAAAAATGACTAAACCAAAAAGACGTACGGTCCTCAACTATACTTCATTCTTCTTTTTTCTTTTTATTACTTTACATTTTCATCATTGCCCCCAGTTTATACGTAATGGGGTAAGGTTTTTGACACACCCGGAGTAGCGGTCAAAAATACGGAGGGAAGCAGTCAAAACGACAACGAGGTCGGGTCCCAGTACTAAAAAAGCGACCACATCTACGCTACGCGGCAAAGACTCACAGCGAGGCCGAGCCAATCTCCGCACACGGGGATACCCCCATCATTTTTGACATTCTGTCAACTCCGAAACCACCTACCTGCAACTTTTGGTTAGACTTTTGTTAACCAGCTTGTGTGAGTAACAACCCGTCAGCTTGGACAGGGAGAAGGCTCCTTGTCGTTAAGACTTTTATTAACAGGACTTTGGTTAGTAACCCCCATCAGCTTGGACATAGAGAATGCCCCTTTTTGGTTAGACTTTTGTTAACTAACATTTGTTAGTAACGACCCGTCAGCTTGGACATGGAGAAGGTCCCTTTGTGGTAAGACCGTTATTGTTTGTTTTGCAGCAGTAGAGGGGATGAATGGAGAAGAATACTTCAACTCTGAAGGTCACTGTGTTAGTCTGACAGACGTCCCACATGTCCTCAAGCAATGCGTCCTTTCCCAGCGAGCAATCAACAAGCGGTACAGAGAGGAAGAGGGGGCAGCTAGAGAGGAGGCAGCTAGAGTGGAGGCAGCAGTAGAGGGGATGAATGGAGAAAAATACTTCAACTCTGAAGGTCACCGTGTTAGTCTGACAGATGTCTTTTGCGAGTCATTCTGCCCGCCGGGGAATATTATTCTTCATTTCGTCTACCTGCGCGCTCTTGCGCTTGCATCGCTCATCCCAAATATCTTCAACATTTTGCTTCTTGAGGCCTCCATGATGCCTCAGCAGCAACACATTTTAGAGGCCAGGAGGGTCTCAAAACTGCCAGGCAGCGTGCAAAGCGACCTTGCCATAACAATGAGGAAAGGAACCATGCTAACCAGCATCAACGTTTATCTGTTGCTGCTGACCCACAGTGGTGCGCGACTGACAACCAGGTAAGGTCAACACCACATCCTGTTTCCTTTTCCCATCCTCCTTTGCCCCCATGAAGCAGCTGAACGCCTTGCAGGAGTTTTTCTCTGTGACCGCGGTTAAGGGCAGGAACATGGACGGGGCCCCGAAGCTAGGCGAAGGCGAGGTGATGGCCATGTACATGCAAGGGCTCATGAGGACCCTGTGGGACGTGATCCTGATCACGGACATGCGCATAGTCACGATCTGCTCCAGTTGCCCTGGTGGTGTTCATTCCTTAGCCCTTCTTGTCTTCTTCTGTCTTTTTCCTTGGTCACCAAGGGCTAGGTTTTATCAGATGCACCATTTCCTGGTTCCCCCCTTGTAAAACTAATAATCCTACGGGCCTAGCTGGGTATATGTGCTCGAAGAAAAAGCTCGGGCTTTGTGTGTTCAGCCCCTCCTGTCATGGTTGGGCAAGTCCCTTTAGCCTATTTGGCCAACCCCTGGACTTGTATCAATTAGGCCTGGTTGTGTTGTCTACGGGTGTAGGGTACTGGTTCACCAACAGGCAACTGCCCCCAAAAGAATGCCTTACGCTTTCTTGGGTTGCGGCCGAAGCACCATGCCAATGCCAATGCACGTGCAAATGCAAACAGAACCAACCGAGGATTCTAGGCGACCTCCTGTAGAAGATCTCGAAATAAAAATACATACATACATACATACCATACATGCTTACATACATACATACATACACACATACATACATACATACAACCATACATACATACATACATACATACATACATAGGCATGCATGCATACAGACAGACCTTTCAGGTAGTCATCAGCACTCAAGGTGAACGGAGGCCCACCCTTTTGACGCTGAACCATGTCCTCTCACTCTCAGCGCCAACACTGCCCTCACCGTCCACGTTTTTGCATATATGAATCTATCAAATTCAACACCTGGTTTGATAAACAGAGATTCCCATGGGCTTAGGTCATATGATTAGAGTTCGGCTATGTTATATAATATTAGTGAATAATAATTTTATATACAGGGGGGGGGGCAGAGAGACAGATTTCGGACCGCATGTTCAATATGGTGTCCGATTCAGATGGGAGTCAGAATTGTAGAAGTTTCATACAAAAAGAGGGGGGAAATAAAGTTGGGAACAAGTTTTTTTACCCCCCCCCCCCCCCCCCCCTCCTAAAACCCGATTGCCTCACCCTACCCCCCCTAAAATGGGGGTCATTCGAAAGATCTTTTCGTGCCCATTCCAGTTATGCTCTTACATCTTTCGTAAGGTTGCTCAAACGTGATTTATCGCGAAGTTAAGATTTCGGCCGCTTTGGATGAAAAAAACTTTGGACCCCTCTAACTTTTGTATAAATTTATTTTTGGTTAAAAACAAAACAACTTTTTTTTGTTTTTAGTTAGAGGACAAGCTTTATCCAAAGCGAAGATGCGGTACGGCAGCTTTTTTCTTGCCCCCCCCTCGATTATATAATATTATATAATATTAGTCTGACGAGCCGTCTCACCAGAAATTTGAATTTACTTGAAAAACTAATATTATTGGGACACTATAATAATATTAGTTAATATTAGTTTTTTGAACACTAATATAAGTTGCCGTTCCCTACATATGATGGCTTACCTAGTAACGATTATGTTCGAAACAGGGTCAAAGCTAGCGATCGCTATATGTAGCGGTGAAAAAGAAGCCCTGGCGTAGTCTTGTTCACAACCACCCTTTTGAAGTCCCTGAAGGATGCGCCAGGCTCCTGAGGCATCTACGAATCAATCAATTCAACACCTGGTTTGATAAACAGAGATTCCCATGGGCTTAGGTCATATGATGGCTTACCTGGTCAAGATTATGTTCGGAGGTGGTAGACCAGATCGCTTGAGGATGAAGAGTCGGGGGTTCGACTCCCCCTTCAGTCGCTCTTGGCGCTGCAGGTCGTCGTGAACCGCAATGGTAGCTTGTCCAGTTGAAGTAGGAGACCGCTCCCCACCCGCGTACGACGGGCTCCCTTAACACCACGCCCCACCAGGCGTTATCATTAGATTATGTTCGGAGCATTGATGGGCTCTCACCAATTTGATGGGATAGCGTCCTCTAGTGCCTTCCAGATGGAAAGGAAAAGGTAACAAAAACAGACAGGATGCAAATGCATAGGCCGATGCAAAGATGCAACCCAAGAGGTGCTCGAGTGAGACTAGACTAGTTATGGTCCTACCCACTGCAGGGTACCATACTTCATGTCCCCTCACTCTCAGCGCCATCCTAACCCAACCCATCCTAACCCAACCCATCCTAACCCAACCCATCCTAACCCAACCCATCCCAACCCAACCCATCCTAACCCGACCCATCCTAACCCAACCCATCCTAACCCAACCCATCCTAACCCAACCCATCCTAACCCAACCCATCCTAACCCAACCCATCCTAACCCACTGTAGGGTACCATACTTCATGTCCCCTCACTCTCAGCGCGAACGCTGCCCTCACCGTCCATGAAGGCGTCCGCATTTGCACATGCGACCACACCCACCCGATTACGAAGGTGAAGATCGCGTACTTCTTACGCAGTACGCAGCGTGCGAGGGGGGGGGTTGTGAGTCGACGCGCCCTAAATGTTAATCGACGCACAGAGTACTACCCGTAATACCCGGGTATTACCCGTAATACCTGCCCAGGACGAACACTAGTGCCTTCCAAGAGGCATCTACAAGTTCCTCAAATGTAGCCCGGCAGATGCCAAGGCGTTAATCATGCCTTGAGTATCAATAAAAGAGAGTATAAAAGAGAGTTGCACCTAATACAAGTAAGAATTCCTTACTTTTTAACACAATTAAAAGCAGCCTAGAGTTGCAAGACAAAACGTATATATACACGGATATACAAATATAAAATGCAGATTCGTGCTCTCTAACTCACGCGTCGTCTTGTTCACAACCACCCCTTGGAAGTTCCGGAAGGATGCGCCAGGCTCCTTGGGCACCATGCTGACCCTCAGGTAGTCGTCTGCATTCAACATGTAAGGCCGGTGACCATAGCACCGATCTGCACTCGGGAGCACAGGGTCGTGTGATTGAGCCGAGTGGGGTTGAACTGTGGACAGCCCAGTGCAACCAGGCGATCCTGTGACCTGGCCAGCACTTTGAAGCACAGGGATGGATAGCCCAGTGCAGGCAGGCGACACGACTGGAGCGGCACTTGCCCCAGGTGCAGGAGCCCGCTTGACTTTGGAGTTCTTGTTGCCACTCCAGTTAGTGTTAACCTTACGTCTCCTCTTCCCCTTCTTCTGCTGGCTCCGCTCGGGGTTGCAGGCGGCCTATTGGTATCGGTATTGGTGGTGGTGGTGGTGGTGGTATAAGTATTGGTTTGTTGAAGGTGCTGCGTCACAGGTAGAGCTTGGGGTTCCAGGCGGCCAAGAGTTGGATTGGGTTAGGTTGGGTTGGATTGGATTGGATTAGGTTGGGTTGGGAAGCATGGAAACCATGTCAACAAGTTCAAGTGTATGCAACATTGGACACTGTTATGCACATGAAACACCCAACTGCTATTAACCGGTTGGGCTGCACAGTTAGTGACCTACCAGTTCGGACACAAGCTCATGCTCTTGGGCTCCTTCCGTCCCTTCTTCTGGAGCTTCATAGCCTCCTGGGGACTCAGACTGATGGCCAGCAGCAGCGGCAGCAGCACTGGGACCAGGAACAGCAGCAGCAGCACCACCACCAGTAGCACCAGCAGCAGCAGCACCAGCACCAGTAGCACCAGCAGCACCAGCAGCAGGGATAGCAGAGTCAGTAGCAGTTGCAGCGGCAGTAGTGCCGCCCTGTGCTGCCTGACTGGCATGATGCATGTTGGGGAGGGAAATGGTGTCAGATGACACGTCTATGGCTACCACAAGGCTCCTCACACCACTGGCACCGGCACTGCGGGGTCCAGCAGAGGGACTGGCCTGCAGGCGAATCAGTTTTTTCAGTCAGTCAGTCAGTCAGTCAGTCAGTCAGTCAGTCAGTCAGTCAAATCAGTCAGTCAGCCAGTCAGTCAGTCAGTCAGTTCAGTCAGTCAGTCAGTGCAGGCGAAGCAGTTCAGTCAGTCATCCAGTCAGTCAGTCAGTTCAGTCAGTCAGTTCAGTCAAGCCAGAGGCCCAGCGTTGTCAAAGGGATACATCATGTGAACAAAACGTTATACAACATTGACTTCAATAAATAGCAATTTAGCCAACCTTTAATAATAATTGTTACAAGGTTCTATACGCCAGATTTGGCGTCTAACCGCCTGCACATTGCAGCCAACAATTACCCCCCGTGCGAGAACCACGAAACCAGGTATTTCTAGCGCACATGACGGAGTGCAGGTTTGGACCAGGGACTCCTCCGGTTATGGTGACCATTCTAACCCGTACACCACTCGCGCTAGCTAACCTTTAACAGCCCTCACCTCCATTTGAATAGTGCTTTGACCCATGCCGTCAGTCGCATCCACACCATCCATCATGTTAACCTCTTCAGCGGCGCAATCTTGCCCTTCTCTCACCCCAACAATTTCCACAGAGGAGGAGGCTGGCAGAGCATCTCGGTTACTGCCGCTGTCACTCTTCCTTGCACTGTCCATGTCACCACCAGAGGGGGCAGTGTGATCAAAGGCGGCAATACGGTCAGAGGCAGCAGCACCGCCAAACCCAGCAGCGGGTTTACAGTCCATGTCCACGTCACTGCCGCTGTCGCTGTCAACGAGGTTGATGATGCTGTCTGAGGAGGCAGCGGGCTTGGCTTCAGATCGTTCTTGCAGAGGTGGCTGGGCTCCGGAAGCTTCTGGATCTACAAGGAGATCTGACACCTGCTGATCTACCATCCCAAGGGTTCCGGAAGCTGCAGTGGCAAGCCCATGTGTCAACCCTTCTCCAACTATCTCTACATCGTCTGCTACTCCAGGAGCAGTCGGGGGAGCATTCCCCTTAAAGAATCCTAGCTTATGCGTGTTGGACCCTCCAGCCTCGGACTTTACACCTGGCCGAGACTCCACATCAGCTTTGGCCTTGCTTGAGACTTTGGACGGAGCCTGCTCCCGTGCCCTGCAAGGCGACTTGGGCTCCTTTTTGGGGGGCCTATGTGAGTTGCCCCCCTTCTTGATTTCACCAAGAGGGCTGGTCCCCCCTTGGGTTTGCCCTGCTGGCTTGCTCCCAGTCGAAGTGCCCCGCGTCCAAGCCAGCAGGGCAGTCCGACCATATGGGGTGTCGTCCTTGGTGACTTGCTCTGTGGAGGAGTCTGGGATCACTGCTGAGTGGTCAGAGCGAGAGTGGTCAGGCCTGGAGGCATCAGAGGCGGCAGTAGGGTCAGAGGCAGCAGCACAGCCAAGCCCAGCAGCGGGTGCAGAGGCAGCGGCGGGTGTGAAGGTAACAGCGGGGCCGGGAGCAGCGTGGTCAGAGGTAAAAGCACCACCAAGCCCATCAGCGGGGTTAGAGGCAGCAGAGGGGCCAGGACCGGGTTGTTCAGACCCAGCGCGGTTGAAGGTGCCCGCAGGGCAGGACCCAGATGCAGGGCCAGAGGCAGCGGCATTGACAGCCTTAGCAGCGAGGTTAGACCCAACATCTGCAGAGGAAGCAGCATTGCCAACCCTGGCAGTGTGGTTAGATCTAGCATGGCCAAAGCCAGCAGCATGACGATTGTCAGCTTGGCCAGCCTCACCCACCAGTCTACTTGTAGTAGCCAGTGGCAGTCGGCCCACTTCTGCGCTTGTGCCTGATGGATTGGCCAGTTCAGCCAACAAACTCTTTGCCGCGTTGTAGAGCTGTGAGGTGCAGGAACAGGCTTGAAACGAGGTGCATGAGCGTGTGCGGGTTCAAGTGGAGTGGAAGGAGCAAGAGCAGGAGCAGGAGTATGATCAGGCAAAGGCAGTGGTGTTGTGGGAGGAGCAGAAGTAAGTGCAATGGGAGGAGCAGGTGCAAGTGCTGGTGGAGTGGTAATAGCAGGGGCCGGAGTATTAGCAGGCAAAGGTGGCGGTGCTGTGGGAGGAGCAGGTGCATGTGCGATGGGAGGAGCAGGTGCAAGTGCTGGTGGAATGGAAAGAGCAGGAGCAAGAGTATTTGCAGGCAAAGGCAGCGGTGCTGTGGGAGGAGCAGAAGTAGGTGCAATGGGAGGAGCAGGTGCAAGTGCTGGTGGAGTGGAAAGAGCAGGGGCAGGAGTATTAGCAGGCGAAGGTGGCGGTGGTGTGGGAGGAGCAGGTGCAGGTGCGATGGGAGGAGCAGGTGCAAGTGCTGGTGGAGTGGAAAGAGCAGGAGCAGGAGTATTAGCAGGCAAAGGCAGCGGTGCTGTGGGAGGAGCAGAAGCAGGTGTTGGTGGAGTGAAAGGAGCAGGAGTATAAGCAGGTGCAAGTGCTGGTGGAGTGGAAGGAGCAGGAGTATGAGCAGGCAAAGGTGCAGGCGCTATGGGAGGAGTAGGCGCAGGCACAGGGGCAGGAGCAGGTGCAGGTGCGATGGGAGGAGCAGGGGCAGGTGGAATAGGGCAGGGGGGGGGGGGATTGGAAGGAGCAGGAGTATGAACAGGCAAAGGTGCAGGTGCAATGGGAGAAGTAGGCGCAGGCACAGGGGCAGGAGCAGGTGCAATGGGAGGAGCAGGCGCAGGGTCGGTAGAATGGAAGGAACAGGAGTATGAACAGGCAAAGGTGCAGGTGCAATGGGAGAAGTAGGCGCAGGCACAGGGGCAGGAGCAGGTGCAATGGGAGGAG
Organism: Chlamydomonas sp. ICE-L; assembly: GCA_013435795.1. Lineage (NCBI taxonomy): Eukaryota > Viridiplantae > Chlorophyta > Chlorophyceae > Chlamydomonadales > Chlamydomonadaceae > Chlamydomonas > Chlamydomonas sp. ICE-L. The sequence goes on along the minus strand of JACBWV010000394.1, from coordinate 615,088 downwards.
CAGGCGCAGGGTCGGTGGAATGGAAGGAGCAGGAGTATGGACAGGCAAAGGTGCAGGCGCAATGGGAGGAGCAGGCGCAGGCATAGGGGCAGGGGCAGGAGCAGGTGCTATGGGAGGAGCAGGCGCAGGGTTGGTGGACTGGAAGGAGCAGGAGTATGAACAGGCAAAGGTGCAGGTGCAATGGGAGAAGTAGGCGCAGGCACAGGAGCAGGAGCAGGTGCAATGGGAGGAGCAGGTGCAGGCATAGGGGCAGGGGCAGGAGCAGGTGCTATGGGAGGAGCAGGCGCAGGGGCAGGTGGAGTGGAAGGAGCAGGAGTATGAACAGGCAAAGGTGCAGGTGCAATGGGAGGAGCAGGCGTAGGCATAGGGGCAGGGGCAGGAGCAGGTGCGATGGGAGGAGCAGGCGCAGGGGCAGGTGGAGTGGAAGGAGCAGGAGTATGAACAGGCAAAGGTGCAGGTGCAATGGGAGAAGTAGGCGCAGGCACAGGGGCAGGAGCAGGTGCAATGGGAGGAGCAGGTGCAGGCATAGGGGCAGGGGCAGGAGCAGGTGCTATGGGAGGAGCAGGCGCAGGGGCAGGTGGAGTGAAAGGAGCAGGAGTATGAACAGGCAAAGGTGCAGGTGCAATGGGAGGAGCAGGCATAGGCATAGGGGCAGGGGCAGGAGCAGGTGCGATGGGAGGAGCAGGCGCAGGGGCAGGTGGAGTGGAAGGAGCAGGAGTATGAACAGGCAAAGGTGCAGGTGCAATGGGAGAAGTAGGCGCAGGCACAGGGGCAGGAGCAGGTGCAATGGGAAGAGCAGGTGCAGGCATAGGGGCAGGGGCAGGAGCAGGTGCGATGGGAGGAGCAGGCGCAGGGGCAGGTGGAGTGGAAGGAGCAGGAGTATGAACAGGCAAAGGTGCAGGTGCAATGGGAGGAGCAGGCGTAGGCATAGGCATAGGGGCAGGGGCAGGAGCAGGTGCGATGGGAGGAGCAGGCGCAGGGGCAGGTGGAGTGGAAGGAGCAGGAGTATGAACAGGCAAAGGTGCAGGTGCAATGGGAGGAGTAGGCGCAGGCACAGGGGCAAAGTGTGTTGGCAACGGAACGAAAGGTGGCAATGATGGAGCTGACCGAAGCCAGTTAGTTATGAGACAGATGGCTGACGTGTCAGGTTTCAATTTTTTGTCGCACACACGGACAACGGGGTAACACTGGGGGCTCCCGCCCCCCAGAAGGGGATGCTCCGCCAAAACCCACCTAACTACAATCTGCAATTTGATCCACCCAGGACCACCCCCAGGGGGGGGCACAGGTGAGGGGGGGTAAGGGGGGTGAGTTTATATTTCATTTATTTCAGGTTGAGTAGCTAATTTGGCTACTCAGGCTACGCAAGCCTGATTGCAGGCATGTTGCGTAGCCATTGCCTGGCGGAGCGCAGAGCCCGGGCGGTTGGGGGAGTTTATGCGACACCATGCTATGACGGAATGGCGACGCAGAGGCGACACGTCGTCGAAAAAAAAACAACTGGGTAAGGGGGGTGGCTACTCACAAGTAAGGCCCGGCATACCATATGATATTGACCAACCATCAAATATAACTATATATAGATTGAATTAATTATGTGTCTGACGGCGAGCAGCCTTGAAGGCTGGAACCATGAAACCAAGTTTATAGCAATTCAGGGGATGAACTGGACAAACCATTTCCGCGAGAATTTTTGCCTGGAATTACGAGAATTCACGACAATTTGGCCTGGAATTCTCGACAATTCTCGACGAAGTGCGAAAAGTTTGTCCAGTTCTTCCCTGAATTGCTATAAGTTCAACATTGGCATTATATTTCTCACTTACCAGTAGGGACTGGCATACCATATGATATTGACCAAAGGTGGGTATGATATCATACAAACTGCGTCATATGATATTGACCAAAGGCGAGTATGATATCATATGATATCATACAAACTGCATCATATGACATTGACCAAAGGCGAGTATGATTTCATATGATATCATACAAACTGCATCATTTGATATTGACCAAAGGCGAGTATGATATCATAAGATATCATACAAACTGCATCATATGATATTGTATATACATGGTAACCTTGGTACCGTCAGACTGCCGGCATCATATAATATCATATGATGACATGATATCATATGATATCATATTGCGATTCCCTACTCACCAGGTTGCCGTGAAAGACAAAACACCCCCTCTGATTTTGAGCCCTCCGCGCGTACAACCTCTTCCATTGGTTCTTGGGCTGGCTGCGGACAAACTTATCGAACGTCTGCATGTGTTGGTTTGGTTTTTTTCCTTTGGCAGTGTCGGGGCACTCCCAAAAGAACTGGTCCTCGTCAAAGTCGCTGTCGTCCTGGCCAAGGTGAAAGCTGTCATCATCACCTAGACCATATTTGAACTCCCGGATTTGGCAATTTTTCGCGGACAGACCAACATGGTACTGTGGATGGAAAGGGTTGGGGATTGTTATGCTATGTATGTTATGTGTGTATGTATGTATGTATGTATGTATGTATGTATGTATGTATGTATGCATGTATGTATGTATGTATGTATGTATGTATGTACGTATGTACGTACGTACGTACGTATGTATGTATGCATGTATGTAAGTATGTATGTATGTACGTACGTACGTACGTATGTATGCATGCATGCATGCATGCATGCATGTATGTATGTATGTATGTATGTATGTATGTACGTATGCATGTTTGCATGTATGTATGTATGTATGTATGTATGTATGTATGTATGTATGTACGTATGTACGTACGTACGTATGTATGTATGTATGCATGTATGTATGTATGTATGTATGTATGTATGTATGTATGTATGCATGTATGTATGTATGTATGTATGTATGTATGTATGTTTGTATGTATGTAATGTCTTTATTTTTGTTATGTCTGTCTGTTTGTCTGTCTGTCTGTCTGTCTGTCTGTCTGTCTGTCTGTCTGTCTGTCTGTCTATCTGTCTGTCTGTCTGTCTGTCTGTCTGCATATATGTATACGTGTATGGTTTGGGCATGTATGTATGCGTTTTACAGTCCAGGGGAATCCAAATAGGCTATAGGGACTTGCCCAACCGTAACAAACAGGAAAGGCAGTTTGACCAAAATGCACTGGTGATCTGAACCTTCACAAATTGTAAACGATTGTGTGTGTGGGGGGGTGGGGGGGTGGGGGGGGTCGTACTGAGAACCGTAAAGACAATAGCAAACTTTCATATTAAAAAGAAAAACATTTCCTGCTCTGGATCTGGGACTATAATCCCCATTGGGCCATGTATGTAGGGTCGGCTATGTTATATAATATTATGTTATATTATATAATATTATTCGGACGAGCCGTCTCACCAGAAATTTCAATGTATTTGAAAAACTAATACTATTGTGACACTATAATAATAATAGTTAATACATGTTTTTCAAACACTAATATTAGTTGCCGTTCCCTTCATGCATGCCACGCAGCACTTGCAGCACTTGCTCCAAAGCCTGATAAATAGGCTAATCATATTGACGTGATATTCACTTTTTGGAAAAACAAATCCCTGGTTACTCCCATTGAAGATCTGGTCCCCAAAAGATTGTAAGGATCCGACGGAGGACCTGATACCAAGTTCTACTACATAATCTATAACTCAATAATTTTTTAATAAATTTGTAATACATGTATAAATTGTAAGGATCCGACGGAGGACCTGATACCAAGGTAATTTATCACTTACTCAATGTAACTTACGCCTTATACCGTGAGTCTGTGGGGGCCAGCATTGAGGTGCGAGGCGGTGGAGGCCAGCCCGTGTGCTGGCGCTGGGGTCAACCACAGGGATTTCCCCCCGCTTTATATGGCGGTCGCTAGTTTTGACCCCGTTATTCTCCAATATTCTTGCTATAAAGAAGTTATGTGTGCCGCAAATGCACCTAAAAAGCTACAAGTAGCAATAAAAAGCTGTAAAAAGCTATAAAAAGCACTAAATCACTGTCCCTGGAGGAGGCCTGAGACAATAAAGCTAGATAAACCCCCTTGCAGATTTGAAAACAATCACTTGTCAACCACCAATCAAAGTAGATCATATATATGTCAAGAGACCTAAAAACACCTACCAAGCCATCTGGAGAGGGCCCCCCATCTGTGGACCCAAACTCAGCAAACGCCACCACTGCTTGGGCAAATAGCCTAGCCGGGGAGTAAGCTTCAGCCATGCGTACTCGCTCCTCTAGGCTGGGCGTCCCAGGGGGGGGAGGGCATCGGCAGAGCACTTGAAAGGGGCACTGGGGAGGAGAGCTGCAGATGGTGAGCGTGATGAGCACGGTGAGTTTTGGGTTATAAATGATGGTTGAGCTTCAGCCATGCGTACTCGCTCTTCTGTGCTGGGCGCTCCAGGGGGGGGAGGGCACCAGCTGAGTACTTGATAGGGGCACTTGAGAGCTGAGCTGCAGATGGTGAGCGTGGTGAGGTTCGCGTAATATATGTTGGTTGAGCTTGAAGATGTTGTGTAAGGAAAGCTTGGTAACCTTGCGTGTGCAAGAGCGTGATGTTATGTTATGTATGTTTCAGTCCAGGGGTAGCCACTTCTACAATGGGCGTCCCAGGGGGGGGAGGGCATGGGCAGAGCACTTGACAGGGGCACTGGGGAGGAGAGCTGCAGATGGTGAGCGTGATGAGTGTGGTGAGGTTTGGGTTATAAATGTTGGTTGGGCTTCAGCCATGCGTACTCGCTCTTCTGTGCTGGGCATCCCAGGTGGGGGAGGGCATTGGCAGAGCACTTGATAGGGGCACTTGAGAGCTGAGCTGCAGATGGTGAGCGTGGTGAGGTTCGCGTAATATATGTTGGTTGAGCTTGAAGATGTTGTGTAAGGAAAGCTTGGTAACCTTGTGTGTGCAAAAGCGTGATGTTATGTTATGTATGTGTCAGTCCAGGGGTAGCCACTTCTACGATGGGCGTCCCAGGGGGGGGAGGGCATGGGCAGAGCACTTGACAGGGGCACTGGGGAGGAGAGCTGCAGATGGTGAGCGTGATGAGTGTAGTGAGGTTTGGGTTATAAATGTTGGTTGGGCTTCAGCCATGCGTACTCGCTCTTCTGTGCTGGGCATCCCAGGTGGGGGAGGGCATTGGCAGAGCACTTGATAGGGGCACTTGAGAGCTGAGCTGCAGATGGTGAGCGTGGTGAGGTTCGCGTAATATATGTTGGTTGAGCTTGAAGATGTTGTGTAAGGAAAGCTTGGTAACCTTGTGTGTGCAAAAGCGTGATGTTATGTTATGTATGTGTCAGTCCAGGGGTAGCCACTTCTACGATGGGCGTCCCAGGGGGGGGAGGGCATGGGCAGAGCACTTGACAGGGGCACTGGGGAGGAGAGCTGCAGATGGTGAGCGTGATGAGTGTAGTGAGGTTTGGGTTATAAATGTTGGTTGGGCTTCAGCCATGCGTACTCGCTCTTCTGTGCTGGGCATCCCAGGTGGGGGAGGGCATTGGCAGAGCACTTGATAGGGGCACTTGAGAGCTGAGCTGCAGATGGTGAGCTTGGTGAGACTTGAACTTGAAGATGTTGTGTAGTTGGAACCCTAGTTATCAGCCTATGGATATTTAAGCCTGCAAGGTTGGGTCCTTTAAAATATGTTTAACTCTTGGGGACCTCTTTTAACTCGCCCAAATGTTTACGCCGGGCCTGTACTGGATGTCCTTTCCTGTACGGGGGTCAGACCCATACTAGATGTACTAGGTGTACTACATGAGGTTTTTGGCCTCGTCCAGGGACAGCGTTTTGTTAAGCTTTTTAGCGATCGCTATATATAGCGGAAACAAGTCCTATGCAGCGTCGCAAGCCACGTGGAAAAATTGGCGGAGTGTGTCGGTAACGGAACGACAGGTGGCAACGATGGAACTGACCGCAGCCAATTAGTTATCGTACAGTTGGCTGACGTGTCAGGCTTCAAATTTTCTGCCGGATAAACGGACAAATGGGTAACCCTAGGGGCTCCCACCCCCCCAGAAGGGGGGGCTCCGCCGAAACAATCCTAAGCCCCCCTCTCCAAACCCTATATACGGTATTTAGCGGAAAACAATCCCTACTCACCTGTAGCTGCATGAGGAGCTCAGCGAGAAGTTTGAGACCTTTGGGAGGTCAGACATTGCTGCATGGACAGACAAACAGGGTGGATCAGGATACGGGTAATTGTCGATATTAAGTACTGCAGAGTAGGCAATGATCCTAGTGGTGTATCCTAGCGGTGTATTCTATTAGTGTATCTCTGCGCTGTATCCTATCGGTGTATTCTAGTCGTGTATATTTGCTCTGAATCGTATAAGTGAATCCTAGCGGTGTATTCTATCAGTGTATCTTTGGGCAGTATCCTTGCCGTGTATCCTAGCCATGTATAATATTGGTGTATCTTAGCGCTGTATCCTAGCGACATAGCCTAGCGGTGTATTATAGCCGTGTATATTTGCTCTGTATCCTAGCGCTGTATCTTAGCGCTGTATTCTAATCGTGTATCTTTGCGCTTTCTCTCTGCGCTGTATTCTATCAGTGTATCTTAGCGGCATTGCCTAGCGGTGTATCTCTGCGCTGTATCTCTGCACTGTATTCTATCAGTGTATCTTAGCGCTGCAGCCTAGCGGTGTATCTCATCGCTGTACCTCTGCGCTGTATTCTATCAGAGTATCCTAGTGGTATATCCTAGCGCTGTACCCTAGTGGTGTGCCCTAGTGGTGACCGTCCCATGCCTGCACTTTCGATTTTAGGGTGTAGAGCCCGATATAATCATGCCCTAGGTATGGCCATGGGCCATGTCTGTAGTTGACTGTCGGTCTAGCTGGCAAAAATGAAAAAGAACAAACTTGTGAGCAAATGTCATGTATACGTACGTCTAAGTTTGGGCACAGGGATTTACTTATGGCTACATGTATGCGTAATATACATATATACTTACCCCCCCACCCCCCCACACACCCACACCACCTCCACTATCTACCCAGACCACCCACACAGACACCCCACCACCAACACCCTGGAATGATGGTAGCCTCACACGACAAAGACAGTCATAGTCCTCACCATCTTGGTTGAGCACTGGGCGCCACTTTTCAGAGCCACTGCAACAGGGACAAGGAGAAGATCGTGTGATTGTTAGGAATGGTGGTGGAGATATATGGACGGATTGGGGGGTTAGGAACTAGGAGTGGGTATATGTGTTTAGGCATGATGATGATGATCATGATGGTGATGATGATGATGATGATGATGATGATGATAGTTACATTTTCCTGGTGCCCTACTGGACTCCAAATGTACTCGCGGCTTGACAGAGGCAAGGAGGACTTCAGAACACCACTACAAAAATAGACATGCGTACGTCAGGATATGACTGCTCCAAACGGCTCTTGTGCGCTGATCAGGAAAAGAGGTGAATATGTATGGAAGGATTGGGGATCTAGGTACTAGGGGTGGGTATTTATGCTTATGTTTAGGAATGGACTTTTGCTACTCAACTGGACCTACAGAAAGCTGACAAAAAAGCAGTGTCCCTCTTGTACCTATACATGCACTCCTACACATGCAGCACTCTACACTGGTCCCAGCACCCAACTGATCTCTGGCATAGACTTTGCTTACTCTTCCATCATGTCATTTTTGTAGAGGTAGCAACTTTCCATCACGTTGCAGATTCCAGTATTGAATTCAGCTACCTGTGGGTGGTGGATATGCAGGGCTTAGCAGTACACACAGTGATACAGCTTCAGTACAGCTACAGTACACACAGATACACATAGCTTAGAAGTGGGAAATACATGCAACTTAGCAGATGGAGAATTACACAGGGCTTGGCAGTTAGGGATACACACAGCTTGAGGTGGGAGATACATGCAACTTAGCAAATGGAGAAATACACAGGGCTTGGCAGTTAGGGATACACACAGCTTAAGGTGGGAGATACATGCAACTTAGCAGATGGAGAAATACACAGGGCTTGGCAGTTAGGGATACACACAGCTTGAGGTGGGAGATACATGCAACTTAGCAGATGGAGAAATACACAGGGCTTGGCAGTTAGGGATACACACAGCTTGAGGTGGGAGATACATGCAGCTTAGCAGATGGAGAAATACACAGGGCTTGGTAGTTAGGGATACACACAGCTTGAGATGGGAGACACATGCAACTTAGCAGATGGAGAAATACACAGGGCTTGGCAGTTAGGGATACACACAGCTTGTGAGTGGGAGATACATGCAACTTAGCAGATGGAGAAATACACAGGGCTTGGCAGTTGGGGATACAAGCAGCTTGGAAGTGGGAGATACACACAGGGCTTAACAGTGGGAGATACAAACAGCTTGGAAGTGGGAGATACACACAGGGCTTAACAGTGGGAGATACATACAGCTTGGAAGTGGGAGATATACACAGGGCTTGACAGTGGGAGATACACACAGCTTGGAAGTGGGAGATACACACAGGGCTTAACAGTGGGAGATACAAACAGCTTAGAAGTGGGAGATATACACAGGGCTTAACAGTGGGAGATACAAACAGCTTAGAAGTGGGAGATATACACAGGGCTTAACAGTGGGAGATACAAACAGCTTAGAAGTGGGAGATATACACAGGGCTTGGCAGTAGGAGATACACACAGCTTGGAAGTGGGAGGTACAAGGAGTGTGTAATCGGTAGATGCATGCAGCTAATCAGGATAGGAGGGCAGGAGCGTCCGAGGGTTTTAGAAGTGCATCAGGGCAGGAGGGTAGAGGCGTATCGGTGTAGCAGGGCAGGAGGATAGGGGCTCATGGGGGCAGGAAGGTGGGAGGGACCATGGATAAGAGGGCAGCAGGGCAGCAGGGCAGCAGGGCAGGAAAGCAGGAGGGCAGCAGGGCATGAGGGCAGCAGGGTAGAAGGGCATCAGGGCAGGCGGGCAGGAGGGCAGCATCGGGGCAGGGCAGGAGGGCACCAGGGCTGGGCCAGGCACCAGCAGGGCAGTACAGGAGGGCAGCAGGACAGGAGAGCAGGGGGGCAGTAGGGTAGAAGGGCATCAGGGCAGGCTGGCAGGAGGGCAGCAGCAGGGCAGGGCAGGAGGGCAGTAGCAGGGCAGGGCAGGCAAGATGGCAGCAGGGCGGGCTTTTTCTCACCTCGTGGGATGGTTCTGGCACGGGAGGCAACTGTTCTCCTTGCCGCGCAGTGAAGATGATGACTCGGTATCGACCCTACACAGTGTGGTGGTGGTGGTGGGGTAGGTGGAGGTGGTGGTGGTGGTTAGTGTGTGTGGGGTGGGGGTGTGTGGGGGGGGGGGGGGGGGGGAGGCAATGTTACCCACGACAGTGTGCATTGAAGTCCAGGTGGTGGTACCTATCATGTCTGGGGTTGGAAAACTACTAAACGGGAATAGATGGAGGCAAAACTGGAGTGGTAAAACTGTTCTCCAGGTTGGACTGAACTACATCTGTGCAATTGCTGAGCGCTTCTTAACTGTTGGTGCGGCATTGGGGAACATGGTAGTGAGCCAAGCACAAAGCCAAGACCAGGGGGTTGGGGGGGTGGGGGGAAGGATGTATAGGTAATGACAACGCCTGGTTGGGCGTGATTATAGGGGAGCCCGTCGTATGAGAGAACAGTCTCCCTCAACTGGACATGCTACCATCGCGGTTTTCAACGACCTGCAACGCTTATGGCGACCGTAGGGGGAATTAAACCCCCGACCCTGCGTCCTCAAAGCGACTTGGTGTACCACTATACCAACTGATTCGCTGAAAGGGGCTGGGGGATGTATACATGGCTAAACGGAAATAGATGAGGACAAAACTGGGGTAAAGACCAAGGTCCAGGTAAGCACCGAGGCGGCAGGTCCATACATAAATCATGTGTTACTCACAGGGCAATAACAGCGTAGGCATAAGAAGAGATTGGGGCAAAACTTGGGTGGTACAACTGTTAAACAGGGAAAGAGGGGGGCTGCACTGGGGATTGAAAATGTCTGACAGCTACTGTCAAGACCAAGGTCCAGGTAAGCACCGAGGCGGCAGGTCCACACATAAATCATGTGTTAGTCACACGGCAATATCAGCGTAGGCATAAGAAGAGATTGGGGCAAAACTTGGGAGGTAAAACTGCTAAACAGGGATAGAGGAGGGCTGCACTGGGGATTTAAAATGTCTGACAGCTACTGTTAAGACCAAGGTCCAGGTAAGCACCGAGGCGGCAGGTCCACACATAAATCATGTGTTAGTCACAGGGCAATATCAGCGTAGGCATTAGAAGAGATGGGGGCAAAACTTGGGAGGTAAAACTGCTAAAAGGGGATAGAGGGGGGCTGTACGGGGGATGGAAAAAGTGTATCGGCACATTCTGCAACGGTTGAGATCCATGCCCGGATATGCAGTGGGAGCACTGTTTCTTTCGTTGTCGAAAGATAGCAGTAGTGGGGGAAGGAGTGCGTGTGTGTGTGTGAGAGGTAACGACCCAGGGCCAGGTATGCACCAAAGTAGCAGTTCCAAACCTAAATTGTGTGTTTGTCACTGTAGGCAATTGGAGCGCAGGCATAAGAAGAGATGAAAGAGACCGTGCTGTCACGCAGTAGTCCAAGCTTAGACGCAGCTATAGTCTGTGAAACCAAATAAACTCAATATAGTAGCCATTTTGGGCGGGCCCCCTCTTCAAGGGGGCGGGAGCCACCAGGGTTACCCGTTTGTCTGTCCTACCGACCGGCGGTCTGACCGAGATGATGCCTGACACGTCAGCCAACGGTCTCGTAACTAACTTGCTTACGTTGCCACCTGGTGCTCCGTCACGATCTCTCTCCACCAATTTTTAGCGTCGCACGCGACGCTGAATAGAACTCGTACAATATGTACGGTACATGCAAACGGTTGTACTGTACATGCAAACAGCAGGGTACTACAAAGCGCTTGTATCCCCAACTGCCAAGCCCTGTGTATTTCTCCATCTGCTAAGTTGCATGTATCTCCCACCTCAAGCTGTGTGTATCCCTAACTGCTTTTGCGCGCTGGCGCGCTGCCTATTTGAGCCCCACTGCGCATTTCGCGCAGTTTTTTTAACCCCCTGTGGGCGCAGCGCGCATTTTTTGCGCTTTTTGCACTACAAAGCGCTGACCAATTTGACGTTTGTGCGCTTGAAGCGCTGACCAATTTGGTCAATGGAAGTACCCCGATGTACGGTACATGCAAACGGTTGGGTTTCTTCAATCTCACGTCCGGTGGCAGCTCTTACTAATTTTCAATTTAGATGGAAGAGAAAGACACAAAACCTGTTCAGCCACTTAATCAGCATTTTTGGTAACGGCCAAAACCCAGGACCAGGTATGCACCAAGGCGACTGAGTAGCTACTAAACCATGTGGCTGTCACGGGGCAATTACAGCGTAGGTATAAGAAGAGATGGAAGAGACAGACACACAACCTGTTCTATCACTCTATCAGCATCTTTGGTAACAGTACAAAAACAGGACCAGGTATGCACCAAGGTGACCGTTCCAAACATAAATTGTGCGGTTGTCGTAGTGCAATAACAGTGTAAGCATAAGAAGAGATGGAAGAGATAGACAAGCAACGGGAGCACTGCTGTTGTAGGGGCTGGGGTGGGGAGGGGTGGGGAGGGAAGGGAGGGGACTTAGCTAGGGGAGGATTTGAGGGCTCACTTCTTGTTTGGGAGTGTGGCTGGGTGGGTGTTTGGAGTGTGGGTGGGGTGGGGTGGGGGTGGGGGAGGAGGGTGTGTGGGGGGTGGGGGGGAGAGGTTGCAACACGGTCGCAGGCAAACACACATGGACAAACAAACACTTATCATACACAAACACACAAACACAGGCAGACAGGAATGAACACTGACCTGAGGGCAGCCATCTCCACCAGCTTCCCTGATGTGGACGCGCACCTACATGTTTATGGCGTTGGGTTGGGTTGGGTTGGGTTGGGTTGGGTTGGGTTGGGCTGTGTTGGGTTGGGTTGGGTTGGGTTGGGTTGGGTCGGGTCGGGTCGGGTTGGGTCGGGTTGGGTTGGGTTGGGTTGGGTTGGGTTAGGTTGGTTGGGTTGGGTTGGGTTGGCTTGGGCTGTGTTGGGTTGGGTTGGGTTGGGTTGGGTTGTTGGGAGTTGGGTTGTGTTGGGTTGTGTTGGGTTGTTGGGGGTTGGGTCGATCATATTGAAGCCATGGCACACTCACTTTCTGGTTATGCCCAGGCTATGCAAACGATAAACAAATAGACAGATAGACAAACAGATCGGGATTGCGGTATTACCAATTTTCACTGCGGTATACCGCAGCCCCCAAATCCCACTGTCGGTTTGCCCAGAATTTCATGTTGAGCACCCACCAGTTCTAAGCGAGACTTGTGGTAAGACCGACAGGAATCCATAGACTGTCCTGCCTGCATACTTGAACTTTAACATGTCGCTTAGTAGTCCAAGCTCAGGCGCAGTAGCGGGCTGCGAAAGCAAGACACACAGTAACCTTCCCCAGTGCAAGTGAGCAGGAAGGTTCCCTCAACCTCACGCCTCCTACGTCGTTGCCTCTTACGTGGCCAGGCGAAACAATTTTGTATTTGTTTTGCTATGCTACATACTATCAGCTACAGCCTCTTTAGCGATTACAATGGTCTAGTGGTAGACCAGATTGCTAAGGAACGAAGAGTCGGGGGTTCGACTCCCCCTTCGGTCGCTCTTGGCGTTGCAGGTCGTCGTCAACCGCGATGGTAGCTTGTCCAGTTGAGGTAGGAGACCGCTCCCCACCCGCGTACGACGGGCTCCCTTAATACCACGCCCCACCAGGCGTTATCATTACTTATCATTACTATCAGCTACACACTACCAGCTACACACTATCAGCCTCACCTGGTACCGCAACGACGTTGCTTTGGCTATCAGCTACACACTACCAACTACACACTATCAGCCTCACCCGCAACGACGTGGCTTTGGCTATCAGGAAACAGAGGTATATCCCATCCACATTAAGCTACACACTATCAGCTACACACCATCAGCCTTACCTGGTACCGCAATGACGTTGCGGTGGCTAGCAGGAACCGGAGGTATATCCCATCCATGTTTAGCTACACACTACCAGCCTCACCTGGTACCGCATCGACGTGGCTTAGGCTATCAGATACACACTACCAACTACAAACTATCAGCCTCACCTGGTACCGCATCGACGTGGCTTTGGCTATCAGGAACCGGAGGTATATCCCATCCTCCTTTCTGGCAGAGTCCACAACCTGGGGTGTTTGGTGTTTGGTGTTTGGTGTTCGGTGTTTAGTGGTTGGTGTTTGGTGGTTGTGTTGGTGGTGTATTTCCAGCTTCCCGACCAACTCTAACGCTAAACTCCCACCCACCCACCATCCACCCGCCACCATCCACCAACACATCATTCAACACATCATTAAGTTAAACAGGTGGTTTAGTGTACTTCAGTGTATCTATTGTACGGTTGGCTAGCTGCCTAATTCTTAAAGAAGAGTTAAGCTGTTTACATGTATTTTTTGTGTGCGGCGCATCGGTGGTTGATGGTTGATGGTTGGTGGTTTGTGGTTTGTGGTGGTGGTGTTTGGTGTTGGTGGTGTTGGTGGCGGTTGGTGTTGTTGGTGATTGGTGGCGGTTGGTGTTGGTGGCGGTTGGTGTTGTTGGTGGTGTTGGTGATTGGTGTTGGTGGTGTTCTTATCAGCTTCCCTGACCAACTCTAAACGCAAACCCCCCACCCATCCACCATCCACCAACACATAATGAAGTTGAAAAGGTGGCTTAGTGTACTTTATCTATCGTAAGGATGGCTAGCTGAATAATTCTCAATGCAGAGTTAAGCTGTTTACAGGTCTTTTTTGAGTGCGGTGCGTCACCCTAGCTTTCAAACTATTCTGCAATGTCGTCGTTATATGCAGACGCAACCTGGCTCAATACCCGAGGATCAGCACAGACCCTGTCCTCTGCTCCTACGGTGACTACGGCTAGCTCCGGCTTTCGCTGAGGTGTCCTTAACTCCACATCCTGTGAGTGACTCCATAACTCGGACGTAACAATTTCAACTTCAATAGCGACTTGGTGCGACCCCAGCCAGGGTACTACTCAGTGCCGCGCTGCCTTTTTGAGCCCCTCTGTGCGTTTCGCACAGGTTTTTCAACCCCCTGTGGGCGCAGCGCGCAGTTTTTGCGCTTTTTGCACTAAAAAGCGCTGGCCAATTTGACGTTTGTGCGCTTTAAGCGATGACAAATTTGGCAAGAAGTAGTGCCCTGACCCCAGTGCGACATGCTGCCCCCCATTACCTGTCATTGGGCCAAACCTGAAGCTAGCTAGTGCATGTGCAAGCTGACATGGCGGGCATTCCAAGTCAGCTGAAAGCTTTGGACTTTACCCAGTGGCTGGCTAGGGGAGCTGGCTGGAAGCTGTCGTGGAGAAAGAAACGGTGCAAAGACACGGTACGAAGAAAAAGTGCAGAATAAATGGTAAAAAGAAAAAGAACAAAGAAAGGATGCAGAAGAAACGGTACAAAGAAACGGTACAGAGAATCGGTACAAATAAACGGTACAAAGAAACGGTACAGAGAAAAGTACAAAGAAAGGATGCAGAAGAAACGGTACAAAGAAATGGTACAGAGAATTGGTACAAAGAAACGGTACAGAGAAACAGTGCAGAGAAAAGTACAAAGAAAGGATGCAGAAGAAACGGTACAATTAAATGTTGGAGAAGAAACGGTACAAAGAAGCGGTACAGAAGGCTGGCCTGTTTGGTGATGGTGTAAGCGGCACACCTTCCATGTTTGGTGATGGTGTAAGCAGTACACCTTCTCTGTTTGGTGATGGTGCAAGCAGTACACCTTCCCTGTTCAGTGATGGTGTAAGCTGTACACCTTCCCTGTTCAGTGATGGTGTAAGCGGTACACCTTACCTGTCCGGTGATGGTGTAAGCGGTACAGAAAGCTTACCTGTTTGGTGATGGTGTAAGCGGTACATCTTACCTGCGGCGATAGTGTAAGCAGTACACCTTACCTGCTTGGTGATGGTGTAAGCGGTACAGAAAGCTTACCTGTTTGGTGATGGTGTAAGCGGTACATCTTACCTGCGGCGATAGTGTAAGCAGTACACCTTACCTGCTTGGTGATCGTGTAAGGGGTACAGAAAGCTTACCTGTTCGGTGACGGTGTAAGTGGGCTGGAACCACTCAAAGAGCTTCAGAAAGACTTTGATGAGCCTGTTCTTCGGGTGGGACAGAATATCCGTGACAGGAGCTCCCTTGTTCATGCCAGACATCTGCACCCAAAAAAGGCATAAGTCACATGGTCACAAGGGTGGGTTGATGGTTTGGTTGGTTTGGGTGGGGGGTTGGGGTAGGTAGGGGGGTAGGTAGGGGAGATTATTCATGCCAGACACCTTCACCCAAGAAAGGCAGAGGTCACATGTTCACAAGGGTGGGAAGATGGGACAGTATGTCGCTAGCTTATTGATGATGAATTGGTGATGGTGTAAGGGGGCTTGTAGCACCCCATGAGCATGAGGAAGGGTGGGTAGATGGGACACTTTTCCTTACAGAATATCCTTTACAGGAGCTCCCTTGTTCAAGCCAGACATCTGCACAAGAGAAAGGCAGAGGTCACACGTTCACACGGCTGGGTAGATGGTTTGGTTGGTCTGGGTGGGGGGTTGGGGTAGGTAGGGTGGGTCGGGTTAAGTGGGTCCGGTGGTTTGGGTGGGTCAGGTTGGGTGGGTGGCTTGGGTGGGTGGGTCTGGTTTTCTATCTTATTGATGATGATGGCAGAAGGGGACTTGTGGCACTCCATGAGCGCGAGGAAGGGTGGGTAGATGGGACAGTATTTTCTATCTTATCGATGATGCAGCAGCAGCAGGCTTGTACCACTCAAAGAGGTTAAATAAGTCTCTTACTACGCGGTTTTGGGGCTGGATCTATGTTCATAAGAGGGACTGAGTGAAAGTATCACTAGCAACAAACTGGCCCCCGACAAATCGTGAACCTGAATCGTTAACCTGGATCATGCGATGGAGGACCTGAGTTCCAGTGATATTAATAAATAAATAGTACGCATTATTATGAGGCGTGAGGTTGAGGACGCCAGCCTGTTTGCTTGCAATGGGGCCAACCACCAGCCAGTGATATGCATAATAAATAGTCCGCCTTATAACGAGGCGTGAGGTTGAGGACGCCAGCCTGTTTGCTCGCACCGGGGCCGACCACCAAGCAGTGATAGTAAAGCAATTCAGTATATGATTTTGAATTGAATCGTAGGTCGCACTTGGCACCTCAACTTTTTCAGGCAAAACTTACGACAATTCTCCCAGAGTTCTCGGAATTTCAGGCCTACTTTCAAGTTAGAAGTACGACCTATGAACTGTTTCGAAATACATGTCCCATATGTACTTCCTCCTTCAGAAGGAGGTCCACCAGCAATTTAAGCTCGTAGCTAGCATAGTCCTGGGAAGTTACTTGTACAATATGCACTTAGCCACTTAGCACTTGACAGGGAGGTCCACAAGCAATTTAATCTGACAGTATTACATTACATTACATTGCACTACATTGCATTACATTGCATTACATTGCATTACATTGCATTACATTGCATTACATTGCATTACATTGCATTACATTGCATTACATTGCATTACATTGCATTACATTGCATTACATTGCATTACATTGCATTACATTGCATTGCATTACATAGCATTACATTGCATTACATTGCATTGCATTACATTGCATTACATTGCGTTACTCCTTGACAGGGAGGTCCACCAGCAATTTAAGCAGACAGCATTACATTATATATTACATTATCACGTTTCACCTGTATGATGATATCTTGAAGAATCTCTTGCGTAGACCTCTTCGACCCACTTTGTTGCGGGCAGCATGTCCCTCAGTTTTTTTTTTCAAATTAAAAAGAGGAAATCTGATTCCTTTTTATTTTTCCCTCCCTTTTTTCCCAAAACAGGATCCTTATTCCAATTTTTGTCGGTTTGGATCATTTTTAGTCAATTTCAGTCAAAACAAACTTTTTTGTAGGTTTCTTAATCCAGCAATTCTGGCCAAAAACGGGGTCACTTATTCCAATCGAAATATATACCGGAAAAAATATCCCTGTTGTCCCTTCATCGCGTGCTTGGCCGGCAACGAAGTGGGTCGAAGAGGTTAACGCAAACCATGGTTTCGCTTTCCTTTTTTCTTCAAGACATCATCATAAAAGGGAAAAGGTGATCAAGTACATGAACAATATGCAGTTCGCCACTTACTCCTTGACAGGGAGGTCCACCAGCAAAAATCATGTTCTTGCCATGCTCCCGGAGCGGGATGTTGCCCTCCTTCCGCCACCTCTTCACGAAGGCAGCAATGTGCTTGGGGCAAGAAAGGTCTTGTTCTGTCTGCCAACTGTTTTGCCAGCGCCTAAGGTTGGCGGGGTAAGTGGGGATGTGTGGGGATGTGTGGGGGATAGGGGGCAGGGGGGGGGGGGGGGGGGGTGGGGGGGGGGGGGTCAGGTACTGTGGAGAGGGGACACCTCTCCACAAAGGCAGCAATGTGCTTGGGGCAAGAAAGATCGTGTTCTGGATGCAAACTGTTTTGCCAGCGCTGAAGGTTTGGCAGGGTATGTAGGGGGGAGTGTGGGGGGGGGGGAGGGGGGGGGGGAGGGGGAGGAAAGGAGGAGGGGGGTAGGGGAGGAGGGGAGCAGGGGAGCAGGGGGAGGAGGGGGGTAAGGGGGTAGGGAGGAGGGGAGGGAGGGGGGGTAGGGGGGTAGGGGAGGAAAGGAGGAGGGGTGTAGGGGAGGAGGGGAGGAGGGGGGTAGGGGGTAGGGGAGGAGGGGGGTAGGGAGGAAAGGAGGAGGGCGTAGGGGAAGGGGGGAGGAGGGGGGGAGGGGAGGAGGGGAGGAGTGTGTGTGTGTGTGTGTGGTGGTGGTGGTGGTGGGGGTGGGGTGGGGGTGGTGGTGGGGGGGGGAATGCATAGAAATGGGTGTAGGGATCTGTGGGACTAAGAATGAGGAGGGGAGTTCTGATAAGAGGTATTAAGAGTCGCATCATAGTTCCACTAGATGTGATGGTTACGCATATATGATGCGACTTGTGCAAGCAAGCAGACAGATCTTGACCCCCCTACCCCACCCACCCCACAGGCCTCCCACCCCAACACCACCACCGCCTCTCCTCCTGTACCCCATTACAGGCTGGACCTAGGCTAAAACAAGGACCCGTGCAAGGGAGCAGACAGATCTTGACCCCCCACCCCCCCATCCACACCCACCCACCCACCCAACCCTACATGCCCCCCACCCCACCACCACCACCCCTCCCTCCGTACGCCATGACAGGCTGGACCTAGGCTAAAACAAGGACTCATGCAAGGGAGCAGACAGATCTTGACCCCCCCCCCCCCCCCCCCCCTCCCCTCTCCACAGGCCCCCTACCACACCACCACCACCGCCTCATCCCCCATGACAGGCTGGACCTAGGCTTACACAAGGACTCATGCAAGGGAGCTGACAGATCTTGACCCCCCACCCCACAGCCCCCCCCCCCCGCCCACCACCACCACCGCCCCTCCTCCCGTGCACCATGCCAGGCTTGACCTAGGCTAAAACTAAGACTCATGCAAGGGAGCAGACATACCTTACCCCCCCCCCACACACACACACCACCACCACACACACACACACCACCACAAACACACAGCCCCCCCACCCCCCCACCACTACCGCCCCTCCCCCCGTACGCCATGACAGGCTGGACCTAGGCTAAAACAAAGACTCATGCAAGGGAGCAGAAAGATCTCACCCACCCACCGCCCCGGTCACCCACCCACACCACCACACACCCGCCCAGTCACCCACCCACACCACCACCCACCCGCCCAGTCACCCACCCACCCGCCCAGCCACCCACCCACCCACACTACCCCCCCTCCCCTTACCGCCCACGCTCGTCGACAGCCCAGTTGACTAAGAAACTCGAGCTGTGAGTCACCGTCCTCCAGGTCCTTCAGCAACAGCCCATTCTTGTCTCTCTTTACATGGTTGAGCACCTGGCAGAGAGTACAGAGGGGTGAGATTGGGATGGGTGGATGGAGGGGGGGTGATGTGGTTGGGTAGGAGGGGTGGGGTGAATGGAGGGGTTGGTGATGGGTTGGGTAGAGGGGGTGGGTGAGTGGCGGAGGGGGGGGGGGGGGGGGGGGGGGGGGTGTATTTAATACCCCTAAGCTGTGAGTCACCATCCTCCAGGAAATGAAGCAACTGCCCATCCCTTATTTTTCTTTACCTTGGTCGAGCAACCTGGCTGACGAGTACAGAGGGGTGGAATGTGAGGGTTGAGGTGACAGGCGGGTGGATGGAGGGAGGGTGATGGCTTGGGCAGAGGGGTGGGTTGGATGGAGGGGAGGGTGATGGCTTGGGCAGAGGGGTGGGTGGATGGAGGGGAGGGGTGATGGCTTGGGCAGAGGGGTGGGTGGATGGAGGGAGGGTGATGGCTTGGGCAGATGGGTGGGTGGATGGAGGGGAGGGTGATGGCTTGGGCAGAGGGGTGGGTGGATGGAGGGGAGGGTGATGGCTTGGGCAGCGGGGTGGGTGGATGGAGGGGAGGGTGATGGCTTGGGCGAGGGGTGGGTGGATGAGGGGGTGGTGATGGGTGGGTAGAGGGGTGGGTGAATGGAGGAGGGGTGTGGTGGCTTGGGTAGAGGGGTGGGTGGATGGAGGGGTTTGTGATGGGTTGGGTACAGGGTTGGGTCAATGGAGGAGGGGGTGGTGGCTTGGGTAGAGGGGGGTGTGTGGATGGAGGGGTTGGTGATGGGTTGGGTAGAGGGGTGGGTGAATGGAGGAGGGGGTGGTGGCTTGGGTAGAGGGGTGGGTGGATGGAGGGGTTGGTGATGGGTTGGGTAGAGGGGGTGGGTCATAGAGGAGGGGGTGGTGGCTTGGGCAGAGGGGTGGGAGAATGAGGGGTTGGTGATGGGTTGGGTAGAGGGGTGGGGTCAATGGAGGAGGGGTTGGTGATGGGCTGGGTAGAGGGGTGGATGAATGGAGGAGGGGTGGTGCTTGGGTAGAGGGGTGTGTGGATGGAGGGGTTGGTGATGGGTTGGGTAGAGGGGTGGGTCAATGGAGGAGGGGGTGGTGGCTTGGGTAAGAGGGGTGTGTGGATGGAGGGGTTGGTGATGGGTTGGGTAGAGGGGTGGGTGCATGGAGGGGATGGGTGGGAGGGGTGGGGTGGGTGGGGGGGGTGAGGGGGGGGGATTAAGAACTTGAGCTGTGAGTCACCATCCTCCAGGAACTGAATTAACTGCCCATCTTCCTTTTTCTTGAAATGGTCGAGCACCTGGCAGAGAGTACAGTGGGGTTGAAGATGGGATGGGTTGTGAGGTGGGTGGGTGGAGGGGTGGGTGATGGGTTGGTAGAAGGGTGAGTGAATGGAGGGTGGATGATGGGTTGGGTATAGAGGTGGGTGAATGGAGGGGGATGAGGGTGTGTGTGTGTGGGGGGGGGGGGATTAAGAACTTGAGCTGTGAGTCACCATCCTCCAGGAACTGAAGTAACTGCCCATCCTCGTTTTTCTTGACATGGTCGGCTGGGAAAACAGAGGGGTGGAAGATGGGATGGGTTGTGAGTGGGGGGGGGGGAGGGGAGGGTGAAGGGTTGGGTAGAGGGTTGGGAGGATGGTGGGGGGGGGAAAGGAATCATACCACCCAAAATTAAATATTCTACATACCACACTAACACCACCACGACCTCCACAACAACAACAGCAACAAAACCACCACAATATCACCACCACCGCCACAACAACAACGACATCAACCCTACTCCGACAACCGCTGCCGATGCTAGCAGCAGCACAACCATGGACATGAAATATGAGCAACAGCTGTAAAAATGCCCATTATAGGATGATACTAAATGCATTGGACCATTATAGCTATGTATACTAAATGCATAATGGTCCGTTATAGGATGATATTAAATGCATAATGGTCCGTGAAAGGATGATCCTACATGCATTGGACCATTATAGCTTTGTATATTAAATGCATAATGGTCCGTCTAGGATGATATTAAATGCATAGTAAGACGAAGTCTTCGAGCTCACAACTTAAATGTTGAATTAAAAAGGATTGACCCTCGTTCTGGCAGAATCGTCAGGTGCTGTGATATGGTGGTTGGCAGTAGAAGAGTGGTCAAAGTTGATATGCATTTTTATAAGAATGTCCGTTATACCCTGAGGATTGTTTTTTGTGAAAATGAAAATTGAACCTGAATTGGTGGATAAAGACTCTAGCATGAAGCCGGTCAAGAATCCTGATTCCTTTGAAGGATGGAAATACGTAATACATTTTATTCAAAAATGCGATAAAAATCGCACAATTAAATAATCATCCCAGATAAGATGATGATTTGTCTATATTGTATAATTAAATAAATCAGCACGAACTCAGGGCCGACGTCGGTAAAACGATGAGTTCATCAATGCTTTTTCTTTTGAAGCCCTTCCTATCACGGTTGGGCAAGTCCCTTTAGCCTATTTGGCCTATCCCTGGACTGTAAGATACACACATACATACATACATACATACATACATACATACATACATACATACATACATACACACATACTTACATACATACAGCTATCACAAAATGTCAATGGGAGCTGACTATACCATTAAAAATAAAAAATAAAACAGAAAACAGAAAAAAGGAAAAAGGAAAAAGAAAAGGAAAAAGAAGAAGAAGAAAAATGTCCAAGTTTACATTTTCCTGGTAAATGCATTTGCTGAAGACGGCGAGTAGCCGAATTGCTGACTGAAGCTATGTAACTAAGTTCAAGTTCAAGTATACCGTGAGTCGTATATTCAAGATGTCCTCCACATCCCAACGCTGGTCGGCAGGGTAGGAGCCATATGTACCATCTTCCAATTCAGCCCAGCCCCCAATCTCCTCCTCCACCTCCTCCTTTCGGCGCTTGACAGGTGTTGCTCTGTTGCTTGTCTTGGCACTAGGGCTGGCCTTCTTGTTGCCTTCCTGGGCACCTAAGAAGATAGTGGAGTGTGGTTGTGTGGGGGTGGGGTGGGGGGGGGGGGGGGGGTGGGGGGACTTTAATGCTGCTTCCAGGAGAAGACTCCGATAGTAAGGAGGACTTGTCGGCTACACCTCGAGAGTCTTTGCGTGAAAGTGTCTGTAGAGGTGTTGCTCTGTTGCCTGTCTTGGCACTAGAGCTGGCTGTCTTGTTGCCTACCTGGGCACCTAAGAAGATAGTGGAGTGTGGTTGTGTGGGGGTGGGGTGTGGGGGTGGGGGGGGCGCTTTAGAGGTGTTGCTCTGTTGCCTGTCTTGGCACTAGAGCTGGCTTTCTTGTTGCTTACCTGGGCACCTAAGAAGATAGCGGAGTGTGGTTGTGAGTGTGTGTGTGTGTGTGTGTGTGCGTGGCGGGGGGGGGATGGGGGCCCTAGGGATCCTGATCAACATCGGCCGTGTGTGAAGGGCCTTCACATTCTGCAGCAGGGTGTTATCCGGCGCTTTCACAGAAGCTGCTCAAGGTAGGCTTGCACTATAAAAAGGCTAAAACCAATACAGCCTTTAGCCCAATCGGCTGCCTCCTGGACTGAAACACACGATCACAGCAAAGACCCAAATAATACAACACATATATTTACACACATTCGCATCTATTTACATATATTTACACGTATTTACATATGTTCGCATATATTTACATATATTTACACGTATTTACATATGTTCGCATATATTTACATATTTTACAAGTATTTGTACATATATTTATGTTTACATATATGTACTACATGTACACATATATATGTACCGCCTCTGCCTACTCTGCTGGCCGGCCAGACAGGAGCAGTACTAAGATTGAGCCATAACTGGGGGCCGGTAAAGATGACTACGAAAGTGAAGAGCACTCAAGACCGAAGAAGAAAAAATAAGGGAAAAAGGGGAGTGAATGATTTGTTTGTGCTTACCTTTTCCTGGTATTTTTTCCTGCCGAAGACAGCGAGCAGCCGAATTGCTGGCTGAAGTTATGTAACCAAGTTCAAGTTCAAGTTCAAGTTCAAGTTCAAGAAGAGCACTCCACACCACCACTCACCCACCAACACCACACCACCACTCACCCACCTACTCCACACCACCACTCACCCACCTACTCCACACCACCACTCACCCACCAACACCACACCACCACTCACCCACCTACTCCACACCACCACTCTCCAGAGCTCCTACCTTGACCATTCTTGGCAGAAGAGCTTGCAAGGCCGTTGCCACCTCCTGCCGTGCCTGAAGTGGAGGCCTCCCTGGTCCCAGGGGGCTGTGGCCGCCCAGCCCTAGTTGGATTTCTTCTGCTATTCCCACTATTGCCTACACTCCCAGCCGAAGCGGTGCTGGGTCCCGGGCATGAGCTGGGGGCAGGTGGTGGGGGCATGTCCTGGGAGCATGTCCTGGGGGGGGGCTGTGCTGGGGCGGGCATGTGCTGGGGGGATGTGTAGACGTCGCCCTCACGCCAGCTAGGGTCTACACTCGTGCAGTCAGCACCGTCAGCGTGGGCCTCTCCGGCTGCTGAAAGAGAACCCCCCTTGGGCAAGCTAGGGTCTGCACTCGTCTGGTCAGCACCGTCAGCGAGGGCCTCTCCGGCTGCTGAAAGAGAGAGCGGAAGAGAAGGTGATCTGTCCTGCTCATCGTCACTCAGCCCACTGCCTTCAGCGCCTGAGTCTCTGGCCAGTTCACTGCCCCTGCTGCCCTGTACCCCTCTGACGTCCTCGGCCTCTGTCCCTGCGACCAGAGCCGTGATCTGGTCCATCGGGCTTAGCTTAGCAAAAACCTTGGTCTGAACCGATGCTAAGAGCATCTGCTCGGTACTCCACCGGCCATCAGCCCCATTGGCCGCGAAATCCCGGCCGTGGGAAGGGCTTTGTTCCTGTGTGACAGGGTAGCGCTGCAGAGGGGAGGAAGGTCCTGGAACATCCCGGGCGGGGCTGAGGGATAAGTTTATGAGCTCGGAGAGCTCATCAGAGGGGTGGGGAGGAGAGGGGGGGCTGGGGGATGAGTTGGGAGGGGGGGGGCTTTCAGATGATGGGAGTGCCCATGGGTTGACTGCAGAGGTGTTTGCAGGGACTTCTGCTTGAGGAGAACGGACCCTAGAGCTTCTGACCTCAACATCGGCCGCGTGTGGAGGGCCTTCATGTTTTGCAGCGCTGCACACAGCTGCACCAGCGGTGGCCTCACGTGCGTGGGCAGCTGGACTTGTGCCCTGGGCAATGGAACCTGGACTGCCTGGGCTCCCGGGAGCAGACCCGCTTGCAGATGCAGACGCTGAGCCTGGGTCGCCATCCTGGCCGGCCATCGCCCCAGCAGCAGCTTGTTTTCTGCACTCCTCTCCCCGGACACCGCCTGCAGGGCCCTCCTCCTCATCCCCCAACTGAGAAGCCTCCGGATCCAAGGCTCGTTCCCCCTCCAATTCTGAATGCGACCCAGATCCTGAATCGGAATCTGTTTCACTGGGATCAACCCATGAGTCGGGGTATTGGTCACTCAGCTTCTGCCACTTCCGCACCTGTGTGGAGAGGAGAGAAGGTGGATTTTGGAGAAGGTGGAGAGAAGGTGGAGGGAAGGTGGAGAGAAGGTGAAGAGAAGGTGGATTCTGGATTTTAGGGAAGGTGCAGATAAGATGGAGAGAAGGTGGAGGGAAGGTGGAGAGAAGATAGATTCTGGATGTTTCACCTGTTTTGAGAGAAGGTGGATTCTGGATTTGGGGGAAGGTGGAGAGAAGATAGAGAGAAGGTGGACAGAAGGTGGATTCTGGATTTTTGAGAAGGGGCAGAAATGGTGGATTCTTGATTTTTGAGATGGTTGAGATAAGGTGGAGAGAAATTGGGTTCTGGTTGTTCTCACGTGTGCTGAGTGACGGTGACTTCTGAGATATGGCTTCTTGGAACTAAGTGAAGGCGAAGGTTGAAGCAGACCGATTTCAAAGGCCAAGGAAAGGAATCAGTATGAATCAATACCAATAAAAAAATGTGCGACGTGTCGCGAATTGAGCGACTTGGTTCGATTCCAGTACGACGCACTGCCCCCTATCCCGCGGGGGGTTTGGGGGGGCAGTTCTGACTAATATAGCCAGACACTTGCGTCGCCATGCAGTGACGGAATGGCGACGCGTCGTCCGAAGAAGAAAAGTGAATACCGGTATCAAGACTGAATAAATCCAACAACGTGCATAGAGATGCAAACGATGAGGTCTACCAACATAAACCTGGCCTGGCATACTGATAATTGTTCTTTTTAGGGGGGGGGGGGGGGGGGGGTATATAAGAATTTGTTGAGGAACCTATGGGGAACCTGTAGGAACAAAACTTGCTGTAAACAACGAGGTCTACCTTCATAAACCTGGCCTGGCGTATACTGGGTTTTAGGGGGGGGGGGGGGGGGGGGGGTATAAGAATATGTAGATGACCCTATGGGGCACCTGTAGAAACAAAACTAAGTGTAAACGACGAGCTCTACACATATTAACGTGCCCTGGCTTAAACTGATTTTATGGGGGGCTGTATAAAATAATATGTAGAGGACCCTATGGAGCATCTGTACAAATAAACCTGGCTGTAAACAACGAGGTCTACCTACATAAACCTGACCCGGCGTATACTGGGGTTTAGGGGGGGGGGGGGGGGGGGGGGGGGGGGGGGGTACATGAGAATATGTAGATGAAGTTTACTGGCGCATATTTGGTATAAGTGCACTTTCTGAGCAGACAGCCAATGAGATGTTTAAATCTGAAGTGTGTGACGTCTTTTTACACCAAGGTACTCTGATTAGGACAAGTTATATGCAGCGTCGAGACTGTTGGCTGACGTGTCAGGCTTCATCTCGGGAGGGCGGTCGGACGCACGGACTGTCAAACTGACAACGGGGTACACCTGCAGGCTCCCGCCCCCTTGAAGAGGGGGCTCTGCTAAAAACTCTGTATGAACTGATCCCCATTGGTTTGAAGCAGGCTGCAGCCTCCATCGCATCTGGTACGGAGTGCTCTGCGCGCAAAAGCTCAAGAATATGCCTTCGCCAGACCCGAGTTACGACAAGCGCAAGGACATGCCTTTGCCCAACCCAAGTAAGGAAAAGCGCAAGAATATGCCTTTGCCCAACTGATTAAGGACAAGCGCAAGAATAGGCCTTTGCTCAACTGAGTAAGGACAAGCGCAAGAATAGGCCTTTGCCCAACTGAGTAAGGACAAGCGCGAGAATATGCATTTGCCCAACTGAGTAAGGACAAGCGCAAGAATATACCTTTGCCCAAGCCCAGTTACAACAAGCGCAAGAATATGCCTTTGCCCAACTGAGTAAGGACAAGCACAAGAATATGCCTTTGCCCAACCCCAGTTAGGACAAGCGCAACAATATGTCTTTGCCTGACCGGACTAATGATAAGCCAACAGGTAGCATTGACCACTCACCAGCTCATACCATTCGTCCAGGCCCATTTTATAGACCTGCGGCATGATGATACACAGATTGGTTTAGAGAGATAAGAAGAAGGATGCCACTGCAGATTTGAGGGTTTTTGGAAGGCTTTTTCTGGCTTATAAGTAGGGATCGGCAATATGATATCATGTCACCATACGATATCATATGTTGCCCACAGTCTGACTATGCCAAGGTTACCATTTACATACAATATCATATGATGCAATTTGTATGACATCATATGATTTCATACTCACCTTTGGCCAACATCATATGATATGCCAATCCCTACTCATAAGGGCGCTTTCTGGGTGATAATAGTGATGCAGGGGTGCAGAAAAGGGTGCCAAAAACTCCATATAGTGCCAATGGGTGGGATGAGGATAGGGGGGAAAAGGAAAAAGAGGGAGAGGAAGACAGGGAAGAAGAAGGAGAGGGAGGAGAGGAGAAGGGAGAAGAGGGAGGAGGAGGTAAGGCCTGGAAGAGGGAGAAGAAGGAGAGGGAGGAGAGGAAGAGAGAGAGGAGGAAGGAGGATGTGAGACAAGGTAAAGGGAGAAGAGGGAGAAAAGTAAGGAGAGGGAGGAGAGGAAGAGGAGGAAGGAGGATGTGAGGCGAGGTAGAGGGAGAAGAGGAAGGAGGGTGTGAGATGAGGTAGATGGAGAAGAGGAAGGAGAGGGAGAAGAAGAAGAAGGAGAGGAAGGTGAGGAAGAGGGGGACGATGAAGGAGGGTGTGAGACAAGGAAGAGGGAGAAGGGGAGGAGAGGGAGAAGAAGAAGCGAGGGAAGAGGGGGTGAGGCAAAGAAGAGGAAGGAGACGGAGGAGAGGGAGGAGAGGAAGAGAGGGAAAATTAAGAAGGATGTGAGACGAGTTAGAGGAAGAAGAGGGGGGAGAGGAAGAGAGGAAGGGAAGGAAGAAGAGGGAGGAGAGAGAGTGGGAGAAGAGGAAGGAGAGGGAGGAGAGGAAGATGAGGGAGAGGGAGAGATAGAAGAGGAAGTAAGAGGGGGAGAGGCAAAGAGGAGAGGAGAGGAGGAGGAGGGAGGAAGAAGAGGAGGAGAGGAAGGAGAGGGGGAGGAGGAAGAGAGGGAAGAGGAAGGGGGGGGGGGGGGGGGGGGGGGGAGGAATAAGAGGGAGGAGAGGAAGAGAGAGAGAGGAAGAAGGATGTTGAGACGAGGTAGAGGGAGAAGAGGAAGAAGAGGGGGGGGAGGAAGAGGAGAGAGAGAGAGGAAGGGGAGGGAGGAGAGAAAGAGGGAGAAGAGGAAGGAGAGGGAGGAGAGGAAGAGAGGGAAGAAGAAGGGGGGGGGGGAGGGGGAAGAGGAGAAAGAGGGAGGAGAGAAAGAGAGGGAAGAGAAAGAAGAGGGGGGAGAGGAAGAGGGAGAGGAGGAAGGGAGGGAGGAGAGAAAGATGGAGAAGAGGAAGGAGAGGGAGGACAGGAAGAGGGAGAACAGGAAGGGGGCGGAGGGTGGAGGATTAACGAAAAGAAGAGAAAGACAAGGACAACACATTATATCAATCGATCACCTTGGCTTTTGGGTGATTGACCCAGTAGGTCAGTGCTGCATCGTCATTGTAGTCTACTGCCCACTGACACTTCACCTCCGCCCCTATGAGCCTCTTCATCTGCCCAGCTGCTTGGACGGGCTCTGGGAGAACAGTATGGGAAAGCTGGTCAGAACTTGGGTTTAGTTGGTTTAGATGTAGGATTTAAGGTTTATGATTTAGTTTTTAAGGGGTTGTGGGGTTTAGGTCGAGGTTTTAGGTGGTTCGGGTGTTTTAGGAAAATAAGTGCTGACCAGCTGAGTGCTGACCAGCTTCCCCCTCCCTACCTGGGTAAACCTGCTGCTCCATGAATGCCAGACCTCCAGCACCACAGCAGACCTCTTGTACAAGCATCAACCTTTGGGGGTTTTAGGAAAATAAGTGCTGACCAGCTGAACGCTGACCAGCTTATCCCTACCTGGGTAAACCCGCTGCTCCATGAATGCAAGACCTCCAGCAATACAGCAGACCTCTTGTACAAGCATCATCCTGTAGGTTTTTAAGGATAATAAGTGCTGACCAGCTGAGTG
The DNA here is from genome assembly GCA_013435795.1 of Chlamydomonas sp. ICE-L. Lineage (NCBI taxonomy): Eukaryota > Viridiplantae > Chlorophyta > Chlorophyceae > Chlamydomonadales > Chlamydomonadaceae > Chlamydomonas > Chlamydomonas sp. ICE-L. The sequence goes on along the minus strand of JACBWV010000394.1, from coordinate 586,554 downwards.
CTGGCCAGCTTCCCCCTCCCTACCTGGACAAACCCGCTGCTCCATGAATGCCAGACCTCCAGCACAACAGCAGACCTCCTGTACAAGCATCACCCTGTGGGATTTTTAGGGGGGATAAGTGCTGGCCAGCTGAATGCTGACCAGCTTCAGCCTACCTGGGTAAACCCGCTGCTCCATGAATGCAAGACCTCCAGCACCACAGCAGACCTCTTGTACAAGCATCACCCTCTTGGGGGTATCCGCCTCCGTGGGAGATGCACCACCTTCTGGAGGGTGATGCGGCTCCCCATCTACATCCTTGCCATCCAGTTGTGGAACGGCATGGTGTGTGAGACCACCGGGATGCTGAGTGTCAGAAGATTGAACGCAAGGTGGGGCTGGACCCTTGGTTGCTTGTCTGTCATGCGGCAGCAAAGGGGCGGGAGATGCCTGAGGTAGTCTAACTATCGGCGGGGGAAGGGGCACCCCAGATGCAGCCATGAAGTCGTCAGGAATGTCTTGGAAGGTCATGAATATTTTGGTGTACGACTGGTCGAACCTGTAGCACCGCGAGTGTGGAGGGGAGGGATTGAGGCAGGCGTAGTGGGAGAGGAGAGCAGCAGGGGAAGGAGAGCCGGTGGGGGGGAGGGGGGCACACACACACCTCCCCACACCCAGCTTCCACCCAGCTTCTAAAGATGTCATATGTACCCAGCTTCCTAAGATGTGATATATGGGGGGAGGGGGGGAAGGGGGGGGGGGGGGGGGGGGGGGTCAAACTTTCATTTTCAGTTATAGCTTCTTCAGATCCAGATACCATGTGAAGGTTGGCTTTGCGACAGGGGTGAGAATATGCCTGTGCCTGTATCTGTGTTTGTGTTTGTGTCTGTGTCTGTGTCTGTGTCTGTCTGTGTCTAGGTCTAGGTGTAGGTCTGTGCCTGTTGCTGCTTCTGTGTCTAGGTCTAGGTCTAGGTCTGTGTCTGCGTCTGCGTCTGCGTCTGTCTCTATGTCTGTGTCTAGGTCTAGGTCTAGGTCTGTGTCTGTGTCTGCTTCTGTGTCTAGGTCTGCGTCTGTCTCTATGTCTGTGTCTAGGTCTAGGTCTAGGTCTGTGTCTGTGTCTGCTTCTGTGTCTAGGTCTGCGTCTGTCTCTATGTCTGTGTCTAGGTCTAGGTCTAGGTCTGTGTCTGTGTCTGCATCTGTGTCTAGGTCTGCGTCTGTCTCTATGTCTGTGTCTAGGTCTAGGTCTAGGTCTGTGTCTGTGTCTGCTTCTGTGCCTGTGTCTGTGTCTAGGTCTGCATCTGAATCTGTGTCTGTGTCTACGTCTGTGTCTAAGTCTAGGTCTAGGTCTGTGTCTGTGTCTGTGTCTGTGTCTGTGTCTAGGTCTAGGTCTGCATCTGTGACTATGTCTGTGTCTACGTCTGTGTCTAAGTCTAGGTCTGTGTCTGTGTCTGTGTCTAGGTCTGCATCTGTGTCTATGTCTGTGTTTGCACCTGTGGACATCCTTCAGAAGTTGCAGGAGGCTCTCCAGTTATCACTTAACACAATGACTTAGGGGTAAGGTGGAGGGTATGGTTTCAGTATGGTCCCTAGAGCATTGTTAAGTTGTTCAGATGCACTGTTTCCTTTGCGGGCTACGCGTAGCAGCTTCTAGGCAGCTCCTTCCCCCTTTCCTTGGGCCAAACTTGAGCTAGATAGTGCCAATGAACTGCTCTCGTCAACACAACCTCAAAGGTGGTCTCTGAATATCATTTAGAGGTCTGAGTAAAAAGATAGCAAAAAAACCTCAGAAGGGCTGACCCCCCCCCCCCCCCCCCCCCCCCCCCCCCCCCCCCAAATGAGATGCTCAGAATGACCTGACAATAAACTCAAAACATAGCCATGTTAGGCTGGCTATTGGAGCTGGCAGAAGGGAAAGCTGCCATGAGTAGCCAAAAAAAGAAACAGTGTTCAGACGCATCCACCAACTGATGCCAACATGCCCTTACTGCATGGCTGGGTTTGAAGTATCAGCCACCTGGAAGCACCGGTAGGGGGAAGCTAGTCCAGACTTTGCCAGTCCGGGGGTGAGGGTTTAGAGAATTAGGGTTAGGGGTTAGGGTTTAGGGGGGTTAAGGTTTTGGGTTCAGGGTTTAGGTTTTGGGGTTTAGGGGGGTTAGGGTTTATGGGTAACCGGTTACCCCCAGACTGGCATAGTCCGGACTAGCTTCCCGCCTCCGGAAGCACCCGCCTCTCTAAATGCACCCCACCACCCCACCACCAGTTGTCCCAACAACTCATCCCATCCCATCCCATCCCATCACACCCCAACCCCAACCACCCCAATGTGTTCAGTGTGCTTTCTGGTTTCCATGCGTATCACAAGGGGAGACTTGGAATTGGGAGACGGTGAGCAGCCCAGAGTTGGCTGAGAAAACATGTAACGATTCAAATTCAAACAAAATTCAACCGCCCCAACCACAAGCAAAACCTCAAAACCAAATCCAAAACCCAAACAAATCCCCAAAGCAAAACAAAACAAAATAAAACAAAACCCAACGCACTGGACTACTGAGAAAGGCAAGCCCTTCACTGTTTTTATTTTTGGCTACGAGCAGCAGCTTCTAGGAAGCTCCCCTGGCTGGCTAATCAGCCAAACCTAAAGCAACCTTGTGCACCTTGAAGCTGACGTAATCAGCTTCCTAGCGCTGCTGAACTTGTGAGGATTAGCCCAGTGGCTGGCTCAGGAAGCTGCCTAGAAGCTGCTGCTAGAAGCCAAAAAGAAAAATAATAAGGCCCTTACCAAAAATCGTAAGGTGGGCGTGGGGGGTCCCCAGGCTGTACGATATCCTTAGGTGGGCGTGGGGGCCCCCCAGGTTGCGCAAACTCCTCAGGTGGGGGGTCTCCAGGTCGTACACGGGCAACCCTGACCGTGCCTGAGATCGCAGCAAGAGCACTAGACGTAGTCCAGAGATCGCCAATTGAAAAGAAGATCCTCTTCGAATTGAGGGTGAAGCCGGCATTGTCTAGCGTATCAGGGAGGGGGACGTACTCTTTCAGAGGGTCTTGGTCAATCTTGAACCGCCCCAACATGGTATCAACATGTCGATAAAACCTAGGCAGTGCGGGGGTGGGGGGTAGGGGGGTGGGGGGTAGGGTGTCAAAGTGTACTGAATGCATTGTTGCAGTGCTTGTTTTTGGAGAGGGGGATCTATGAGAAAGGGTAAAGCCCAGAGCATCAAGCGTATCAGGGAGGGGGACGTACTGTTTAAGAGGGTCTTTGTCAATCGTGTAGCGTCCCAGAATGGTATCAATGTAGTGATATAATCTAGGCAGTGCGGGGGGGTAGGGGGGGGGGGGGGGGGGGGGGTCAAGGTCTACTACTGCATGCATTGTTGTACTGCTTGTTTTTAGAGAGGGGGAATTATGCTAAAGGGTGAAGCGTGCATCGTCTAGCATGTCAGGGAGGGGGGCGAAGTCTTCATGAGGGTCTTTGGGATTCTTGACGTAGCGGCCCAGAATGGTACCAGCGTAGCGATATAACCTAGGCAGTGTGAGGGGTTTAGGGGGTTAGGGGGGGGGGGTCAAGGTCTACTGCACGCATTGTTGTAGTGCTTTTTTTGGAGAGGGGGAATTATGAGAAAGGGTGAAGCCTGCTTTGTCTAGCATATCAGGGAAGGGGCCGTACTCTTCATGAGGGTCTTGGTCATTCTTGAAGTAGCGGCCCGGAATGGTACCAGCGTAGCGATTGAACCTAGGCAGTGTGAGGGGGGGAGGGGGGGGGGGGGAATACCACGGTCTACTGCGTGCATTGTGCACACATTGTGAAGCACTTTTTCTTTGCAGTCAGATGGAACTGCAATCACCCAAACAAACTGTGTGTGACGCTTTTTCTTTGCAATCAGAGGGAACTGCAGGCACCCAAACTAACTGAGGGAGTAGGTGCAAGAGTCCACTCCCCAAAATGAGCTTGAAACTGATAATGCACGCCTCTAATGCACACCATGAACAACACTAAATTACTTTTGGGTGGTTGGCCCCAGTGAAAGCAAACGGGCTGGCCCCCTCAACCTCACGCCTTGTAACAAGGCGTACTATTTTTTATTTATTTTCTATTTACCCGTATTTACTGAAATTTTATTTATTTATTGAAATTTTATTTTTTAATTTAATTTATTTTTAAATTTAATTTATTTTTTAATTTAGCTCCGTCAATTATAAATATAATTGACGGAGCTTTCATTTCTCGGTTTCTTGATGAATCATACAAGTATTGTTTTTCTTTTCAGCTGCTAGCAGCAGCTTCTAGGCAGCTCCCTGAGCCAGCCACTGGGCTACGCCTCACAAATTCAGCAGCACTGGGAAGCTGATTACGTCAGCTTCAAGGTGCACTAGATTGCTGTAAGTTTGGCTGATTAGCCAGCCAGGGAGGCTCCCTAGAAGCTGCTGCTTGTAGCCGAAAATAAAAACAGTGCATGTGAGCAGAGATGTTTTTTTCCGCTACCTATCCCAATCGCTACCTGAGACCCCGTTTTGCCTGAAATGTTCACTAACTGAGACCCCCGAACACCACCGGGGCGGCCCTACTAAAGCTATCAGGACTGTGTCCCTGGAGGAGGCCTGAACCCATGAAGCTTCTAGGTAACCTACTTACTGAACTGAAAAAAACTCTGCATGTGAGTGTGCACTCCTCCCCCGATCCAGCATTTCTCTTCCGGCACCTCGATGGGGAAGGAGATTTATGCCGAAATAATTGGCTGTAAACGTCACCTACAGCTTCAGATATAACCAATAATAGCCAAGTTATGATTCTATCACATTTGGGGACCTATAACTTCCTGTCAAATTATTTTTGGGGTCAAAGAAAACATCATCGGATCCTGCTCTATTGAAAGCGATGTTGAGGTACAGGAGCTTACTTCCTGACCCCCCCCCCACCCACCCACCCACCCACCCCACCCCACCCCACCTCCCCACACACACGCACGGCTGCAGATCCAACTCTAATGATCCAACTCCGCAGATTCAGGTTGGTGTGGAGTGTGACCATATTATGATTATGTTTCATCACAGATGCCGGGACAGAGAAAAAACGAAAGACTATTGGATTTGACCCATACATGCACATATTAAGCTACTCTTGCCCGAATTGATTATAACAGGGGTCCATGGCGGCGTGTGGTGGAGGAGAGGTCTCTGGGAGTGGGAAAACTGGTGGGGCACGCACAAGGTTGCGCCCCAAAACGCCCTGATCTGCCTGTACCGGCGCTTGAGCTTACGCTTGAGGGAGAATCGAATAGCTGCTGCTGATTTATGCATTATCTTGTACAGATTATGGGAAGCTTTAGTGTGCGAGCTTGCCTCCGCACGAGATCGATTAGGTCATAGCTTGGCGCCTCGAACTCACCAGTCATGGGTAAAATTATCTTCCCCTTCGAATCCTGTCACGCGCGCAATGAACTGGCCATCTGGCGATTCGTTGTCGCTGATCCGCACAAAATCGCCAACACAAACGGTGAAAGGTTTCTCCCCCTCAAGGTCGACCACCTTGCACACTGGTCCGCTTTTTTTCTCCTTCGCTGCGCCATCATCTTCCTTCGCTGCGCCATCATTTGCGCTGCCATTCATGGAGCTTAGCTACATCCAAGCTGGTGAGTGATCGCTTATTTGGCTAGCCAACTAACGCTGCCGCACCCATCCAGGTTAAAGAACTCATGTCACGTTGATGTGCATATCTGTTCTATGGCGTGAGGGTTTGAAATCTGGGACTCACGGTCGTGCTGAGCATGCTGCGGCCCAGCACGGAGGGGGGGGTATGCCAGCCTGTAAGGGCTGCGGGTCGGTATGCCAGCCTGTAAGGGCTGGGAATGGCCTGGCATGGTGCTTGTGTAGGTCAAATGCGCGACCTTCTCAACTTCTACACAAAATCCACCTGGGTAGAATCTGCTGGGAGGATGCAAACTTGTGCTCTGCATCATGGATAGAGTTTCCATCTTGTATGAGACTCCTGGAACACAAGATATGTGCCATTTTGGGCACATTTTGGGTCAAATTATACGATCTGTGCCAAATTCTATCTGAAACCCAGAACGGGAGGGTTTGTCTTTTTCAAAAATGTTTTGCATCTTGGCTAAGGGTGTTTTGAAGTCGAGCTTAGAAATTTGGCTCGCAAAAAAGTGAAAAAGTGTAATTTTTCCCGATTTCGTCCATGTGGGGCATGTTGAGGCCACTATTTGGAGGTTCTGGTTCAGGCGGTATCGGCATTTTTTTGCGAAACTTCACCACGAGGGGGTCGACTGAAACTCTACCAAAAAATTACCCGGTTCCATTCGAACCAGTGCCGGCTTAGAGACATGCCAAAACATGTAACCAAATCCGGCCCTAGCTTAACCCCCCCCCGGGGGGGGGGGGGGCGGCGGGGCGGGGTGCGAGGGCGGGGTGTGTGAGTGTGTGAGAAGCTGGTGGTGTGTGTGAGTAGATAGTGGTGTGGTGTTGTGGGTGGTGGGTGGGTGGTGGGTGGGTGTTGTAGATGGGTGTTGTATGTGGGTGGGTGGGTGGGTGTTGTAGGTGGTGGTGTGGGTGGTGGTGTGGGTGTGGGTGTGTGGGTTGGTGGGTGGGTGGGTATGTGGGTGGTTGTTTGTGGTGGTGGTGGTAGTGGTGGGGTGGGGTGGGGTGGGGTGGGGTGGGGTGGGGTGGGGCGGGGGGGAGGGGGGGCTATAGCCCCCACATAAGTTTAGGGGGGGTAGGGTTATGTGGTTCAGGATTGTATTCCAATGTTTAGGGTATAGGTGCCTTTATAATTTAGGGGTGAGGGTCTAAGTGGGTCTAGGGTATAGGTAAGTGGGGGCTACCATAAGTTGGGGCTACCATCATCCTACCAAGTGGTGTTGGGGGTTGGGGGTTGGGGGTTAGGGGTTGGGGGTTGGGGGTTGGGGGTTGGGGGTTGGGGGTGGGATGTTTCAATCGATAGAGTAGTTACGCAGTGAAGACTGAAGAGCAGATAGCTTATCATCGCAACTCGTGCGGCTATATAGAAAAGGAAGTATCCAGGAAGATTCTGAAGACACGTGCAGGCCATAGCTAGCCTATGGCCTGGCGGCAGGCAACCCGGATCCTGGAGCCACAGGACCACGCGTGCGCTATGCCAACTCAGTGTCCGACGGAACGGACAATAACATCCCCCCCAATTCAAGGTATTCTTGGATACAAGAATTCCTGGAATTAGCTGAGGTGCATAAAGAAAATCTAGGAGTATAAAGGCTGACAGGGTAATTTAGATATGCTAACGGCTGGCAGGAGAAGCTGTAAATAATAAATTATTTGGGCAGGGTCCAAGGGGGCACGGCACAGTAAGAGCAGGGATCTTCAGATCAATGTCAGTCTGCTAGGGTAACAGAGGGCAGGAAGGCTGCAGTGTAAAAGCATAAGAGGGAACTAGATGGCATAAAGGATTGACTGGCTGTAAACAACTTCTTGAAGGTAGACGTCCCCCGCTGGCTCATGTAATCAATCCAGATGGAGAGATATGCTGAGGTACTTCCAATGTCATCTATAAGGTAGCATTAATTCAGAATCTGCAGACTAATACTATGGGAAAACTATGGGCTATACTGATGAGCCGGGGCTGCATAAGAGACAGGCTAAAGCACAAGAGAAGCTGCCAGGTAGCTGCCAGTGAATCCAGTGGGGCTGCTAGCCAGGATGGCTGTCAGACAGGGATGATTCCCCCCATAATTTGGGATTTCCCTAAATTAGAGAATTTGCAGACATACTGTAGAAGCTAAGGCAGGGACACTAAAACAAAGGGACAGCAGTACATGGGGCAGTACAAAGCATCGCATTAATCTTAGAGTGTTCATGGCTAAAACAAGAATGAGGAATAGACCATGGCATAGTTAGGTACCAGATGCTGGGTATCCATCAAGGTCCAGCTGGGTGTGGAGTTTCTGCAGGAGGGTGGAGAAAGATTTTCTAGACATCCTTGGGGTGTCCAGCATGTTGATGAATGTGAAATCCATTGGGCTCCAGTGCATGCTGAGGTTGTTGACACATATGACTCTGCCCCCAGGATTCACACAGCTGATGGGATGCATGAGCATCTTGGGCCAGGAAATCAGTACCCTTGCATGTGCTTGGACCATAGCTGCTTGTAGGCAAATGGCCCACTGAATGGTGGGCCTGTCAGCTGTGGAGACAGTGGGGTATATGTGGACCATGTGCTGCAATCTGTTGACATGCTTGAGGAGGGGTCCACAGACTGAGAAGGGGCTGTTGTGCATCTGTCTGCTGGGGAACTTGAACATTTCAGCAGCTAAAAGGGCAGGGAACTTGGTGGCTAGATGGGCAATGAGGGTGGGGACAGGCTGTCTAGGTCTGATGCTAAAGGCTCTAAGGGAAGAAGGGGAATTGTTGAGGGTAGTCAGCAGGGTTCCAAACTTGGTTCTGGAGAGGCCAGAGTTGTTCAGGAAATGGACTGGGTAGGTGTTCATGTTGACATGAGTTAGGGGCTGATCAGGGGAGGGGGAAGTAGCCGAGGGAATCCACTGGTCAAATCTAAGGGCTTGGGAGAGCTCATGCTGGGTGCAGGACCCCTGTCCATCAACAGGAAATGGGTTCTCATATGTGGTTCTGGCTTGGTCTAGCAGGAGGTCCATCTCTCTTCTAGCTTGTGCTTCTGTCAGGTTACAGAGCTCATCATGGGGAACAGTGGGGAGCTGCTGGGTAGGGGCTGTGGAGTAATCAGGGTCTGGGATGAAGTCATGGGAGGATGTGGTGTACAAGTCATCTTCCAGCAAGTTATCTTGGTGTGGTGAGAATTCCCCCCCATTGTCTGACTGGAGCAAGGAGGGTATGGTGGATTGAACAAGGTCAGGCATGTCATCCTCACCAATTGCTGGAACCAGGTCTGGTAGGCTGCTGGAGCTGCTGGCACTGTCTTGTGGGATGGTGCAACTGGCAGCAGAGTCATCATTGTAGTGGATTTGCTATTTCAGTTCTGTTTGGGTGACCATCATGATGACAGAGGGAAGGGTGTTACAGGGGTTTGGGGAAGAGGGAGGGTTCTTAGAGGTGCTAGTGATGTAGAGGCCATGCCTTTTAGGGCATAAGAGAATAGTCTTGGGGCCTTTGGCTGTGGGCAGGGAGAGGGTAGCAGCAACACTGGACGCATGGAATTGGAGGTTGGGGCAGAGTTTGTGTGCTGCATGCAGGCTGATGATGTTGACTGTGGTCAGGGGTGGGGCAAGGAGCACGTCGTGGAGTGTGATCAAAGATCCAAGGTGACCCCTGATGGTTGCTTTCCCTTTCTGGAGGCAGAGTAGTGGTGATGCTCCAAGGTCAGCCAGGTGGAGACTAATAGTCTGGGGGAGATCCTGAATTTCATGCAAGATGGACGGGTTACTGGTGCAGTGGGAGTGAGCTGCACAGTCTAAAATCCATTCTGTCAGGAGGGCTGTCTGGAACTGAGCATGATGTGTACTGACAGCCTGATCCACATTTGCATCCTTATCATCATCATCATCAGAAGTGCCATCACATGAAACTAGATCTGGCATGGACTCATCTCTTTTTACATGACAGGCATCAGAATCAAGTGTGGGTCCAGAGAAAGCAGTGTCATCCATGGGAGCATGTATGTGTGTCAGACAGGGGTGTGGACTTGCCTCTTGAGTCAGCAAACTGGAGGGGCTGTGGTTCATCAGTAGTCAAGGCCATGAAGTTGTGCTCATCCTCATTGTCTGTGTTGGACTGGGAGGTGGAACAGTCATCATCTGCAACATGGGCATGCCCACGTCTATCACGGCGGCTCTTGGGGTCTCTGGCAGATGCTCTGCTGTCTCTCCTAGGTGACTTGGATTTGCTGGAGGACCTCCTGGCTGTAACGGTACAGAACCCTTCACGGGTACTCTGGCCTTCCAGCAAGGCATACGGGTACACCTTACCCGTAAGCCACGTGACGAACGCACATGATACAGTACCATACCCATGTACTGCCTCATCTCTCACAACGCACACGTTGCGTACATAGACACGAGCTACTCGGAACGAACCCTTCTACTCCTTCCACGAAGACGTTCTACCCGATCAACTCTACATCCCCTACTTAGGTAACACCCTACTGTTCTGCTAGCTTACGCATATCGACTCACACATAAACATACATCACGTAGACTGTTCCACTAGAATAACCCCCCAGGCTGCTAAGTGCATCCTGAGCTGTTACACTGGTAGCGGAGCTGGTTTCGTTCCTTAGGGACCTCACGCATACACATACGCACGCATACGAATTTTTCTTCGAATTAATCGCACCCGCCAGGACACCCTGTCGGCTTTCTGGCATTTGCTGCTCGCTGTTCCTGCTCTTCCTTGTTGGCTTCGAGTGCTCGTAGCGCCTGTTAGGTTCTCGCAGAGAACTGTCCTGTGCAGCTCGACACGCCCTAGGCCGCCTGCGACCTGTCTTGCATGGGCATCTTTTCCTAGCCTGCCCTACCCCTGTATGGCCTACGCGCTCGATTCTTGCTTTCACGACCTGCCCTTTTGGTCATAGCTTCTTAAGCTCCATTCCCGAGCATCTTGAGCGGGGTTTGATCAATTGGACAGCATCGGCTCCATTTGCCACCTAGGCCGTACTTGCTTTAATTAGCGTACTTCCGAGCCTGTCCTGCGACTCTTCCTGCTTGCTGCATCATCTTTTGTTGCTTTGCACCTGCACGTTTGCTCATCCTGTCGCGCAATTCGGTTCGTCGTTGTCCTTCCTGGTTGCCCTGTGCTACGTGCCTTTGCAGTGCTTTTATCCCTCATCGTATTCTGGACGAACGCGTCATATACAGTTACGCTTGAGGCATTATCAGCTCGTTACGCTCGCAAAATTTACTAGTCCCTGTGGCAGGTGAATTTTGGCATCTTGAAGTTGCGAGTAATTCTCCCTCTCTCGCCCACCACTCATTCCTGTCCAGCCTACTGACTTGTTCTGTTGCCTGCGCAGAATGGCATCCCACAAAACCACCAAGGTAAACGACGACGCGGCTGACCAGCCTACGATTTCGGTGGTCGACACCAATCCTGAAGGGATGGCGTCTTCTGACACTGAGCCCGACACTGAGCTTGGTGCTACGCTGGATGATTCCGCATCTGCCAACGCGCGGCCCTCTGTCTCAGTGGGTACGCTGCAGCCGCTGGTTGCCGGCTTCACTGGTCTGGCGGCACCCTCGGACGCACCGCCCGCTGCCCCGCCTATGCGCGCGGGCATGGCCCCGACGACTACGACGACGACGACGCTGGCTAAGCCTTGCCCCGAGGAGCTCAGCGCTCGCTATGAAGCGGGCGCGGAGCGCAGGCGGCATCAGCATATGTATGACCACCTGATCGCGGCGGAGCAAATTGGGCAACTCCGCAGCTCGAGCAGGCCTCCATCACCAACTCGGCCCTTACCGAGCAGTTTATGACGAAGGTCTCCGCTAAGGACGCTGAAGTTGCTGACCTGGTACAGCGCCTCGCCGTCTCCAGCGCGGCTACCGTGGCTGCATTGGCCAATGGCGATCCTACTGAGAGGCAAGAGCTGTTAAACAGCCACTACTTCCTCGGCAAGGACCTGGCCAACAGTCGCAAGGCATTGTCCGACCTCCAGGCCGCTTTCACTGGGGCCGCGGCGATCGCCAAGGCCGCCATGGAGGCGTTGACCACAGAGCTAGCGGCTAAGGAGACCGCGCTCGAGGCTACACAGGCCAACCTTGCTCAAACTCAAGCAGGTGAGCATAGTTTGACGCCTAACGAATATCGAACAAACCTGCCTTTCTCGGTTTGCAATCCATTTGATCATATTGAATGAGGACTCACCTTCCCGCTTGGGTACACCTCCCAATGTTTTGCCCGTGAATCGCACACTGTTTCCCGCTCTGCCGACGCCATTGTCTAACTCGCCACGTCTTTCCCCCCATGCAGAGCTCGCCCCCGTTCTCGCTGAGAACGCTCGCTTGACTGAGGTCGTCGCGCAGCTGACTCGCGAGAACGTTGCCTACGGTAAGCGCCCAATGGCTGCTCCCGCGGCTGCCTCTTCCGCCGCCATTACCCACGCGGATGTCATGGCCATGATCGCGGCGCACCAATCTACTTTGGCGCGCAACGAGACGGTGCCGATGGACACTGAGGACCCTGGCGGTTCTTCCAGCGGCGCCCGCTACGTTGGTTGTGGGAACGGCAGGACTGTCGGGCGCAAGCATGCGCTTCCTCAGGCCGCTCGTGAGGACGACGCCGCCGCTCAGGAGGCCATCGCTGTGCGCAAGCAGGCGTTTCTGCGCGGTCGCGAGATCAAGGCGTCGCCCACATATGCCAAGGCTGCGAAGTCGGATGGTCTTCTCTATTACCACTCCGCGGACCACCCTGTCGCGTCTTATGCCGACGCCAAGTTGGCGGCGCATATGAACGCTTACGCTGACGGGCTCCTCCTTGAGTGCGATCCCAAGAACATCGTGGACGCGCTGCAGCAGGTTGATGATCTCCGCGACAGCATGACCCGTTTGTACACGGCGTCCAAGATGCGAAAGCAAAGGTGGATGGAATGGATGCCTTTGAACATCAAAGACATCGCCGACAAGGACGCCGCCCTCAAGGGCACTAAGCTGAAGCCCCACTACCCGGCGGCGGAGGCCAATGACGACAGGATGGATGAGACGCTGCCTCGTGCACCTGACAGGCAGGTGCGGGTTGCGGGGAATTCAGGGTTGTTTGATAAACTAGCTGTCGCTCAGGTAGCCCCGGCGTTTGAGCCAGAACCCTTTCGCCTCCCCGACGTCTATGCCCCTTCGGGTGGCCGAACTGGCAAAATGCAACGTGGTTTGATCCCGCGGGGGGGCGCTACCCCTTCCCCGCCGACAGCACCTACCGCCGCTCACTTACCACCCGTCGGCCCCTTTTCGGTCTCCGACTACTCGTCATCGGGCCACGACTTAGCCGATTCCCCAGGTACGCCCCTCCAGGTTCCACCTGTCGACCCGACCTCTAATCGCGCTCCTCGGGCTACGCAGCCCGAGCACCCAACGACGCCCGCCGTACCTACGGTGGCTTCCCCGGCCGCTGTTCGCCCTCGTGCAAAGCGCGCAGCTACGCTGCCCGCAGACACCCCTTCTCCGACGCGACAGGTTCGCGAGGGCACACACCTGGCCCCGGAAGGCCCGCCAGGTGAGCCCGTCTCGCTCCCGCCAATCACCCCTCCTCCCGATAACCGCGCCACTCGTCACTCTGATCACGACAATGGGTTCGCCAAGCGTGTTACTGAAATGAGAAAGGCACTACGTCTCATTGAACACAAACTGTCGGACAGATGCTCTAGGGCTAAGTTGCGCCGATGGGTATTCAATGTGGCCACGATCATGGAGCTCCAGTTCGCCGACGGTTACCTTGGTCCGTTCGAGCGCATTGTTCCACATCTGTCGGGCGCATTCACTGGCCAACTCCGCATCACTTCCGACGAGGCATGGGCTAGCGATGAGTTGGACGGGTTAGATTTCATGGGAATCGTCGCATGGGCGGAGTCGCTCCTCCTGCCCGAGCTATTAACGGAATCACACGTCGCTCTCACCAAACTACACGAAGGTGGCTTCCGCCAAGATACTCGATCCTTGCAGAATTATTACCACGCCATCAAGTCGGAATTTCGCAAAGTCCCCGATCTCACCGATCGCGAAAAGTTAAACTTGTTTCGCACGGGGCTCTCCGATGAACTCCGCGCCGGTGCACACTCTCGGCGCGAGTCTGGTACTATGTTCGAAACGATGGAGGATTTGTTCCGCTATCTGCAATTGGACGAAGCGAGGAAAGTTGTCGCCGCTCGTGGCAAGTCCTTGACGGACAAGCACGATCGCCATCAGAGGGGAGGTTACGCTAACCAGAAGTCGAGGTATCCATTCAAGCGCCCCGCGGATACTAAATACCCGGGTAAGGACCTTGCATTCAATCGCGTCCAATTTACCAACACACCCCCCTCCGATTCTGACCCTGATTCTTTCTCTTCGCAGGGAGTAGCCACCAACGACGGCGGGGAGATGAACTCTCGCCCAGCCAAGAGCCCCTAGCTGGCGGCAAACAGTAGTCGCAACCCGACAGGTGGCCGAGGTGGTGGAGGACGTAGTGCGACGCAGCCGGCGCACAACGGCAAGCTGGGTGGATCGCCAAGGCTGCAGGTCCTCAGTTTGCAAGGTGCTGATCGCACGTTCGGGAAAGGCTCTATTAGCCGCGGCGCGGGCCGTGGTGGTCGCGGAGGATACGGACAGGGTGCGGGTCGGGGCCGTTCACAGCCCAGCGGGCCGCGGACCCCCGACTTTTTGGGTCAAGACCCCCAAAACGCCATGCATATGAACAAATCGGTCAGCGTCGGGCAGACCATCTGGCTTCAGAATGGAGCCCGCTGCTTCTTCTGCTTCCGCTACATGAGGACATGTGTGCGGTCGCTGAATGCTGACGGACGCTGCCGCACGCGGGACTTGCCTAACTGGCCGGCCCTCAATGAGACTACGTGTCCCGACTGGGCCCTTGACGGCAACGGTCCCATCCCGATTGGGAGTAGGAAACGGCCGGTCAGGTATTGACAAGCCTGGATCGTGCAATTTGCAACGATAAAGTAGTAGTAGTCGAGCCACTTGAGCTCTTGTTACAAGTTCAAGAGGAACTATTTTCTAACTTGGGCGAAATTTTCTCTTAACTTGGGCTTAACCCCAACTCTTGATGTAACTTTGTAGTGACCCCCCCGACTCCGAACGGGCCGTCCAAATCAAAAAGGATTGGCATGCGATCAACGACGTGACCAAGGCAGTATACTTTGGCCCCGCACCTGAGGAGGGCATCCCCAGTCGGTTGAAACCCGTCGAAAAAAACACTGGTGGTCGGAGGCATTGGATCCCAAAGTTCGCGAAAAACAAATCGCTGCCAGACGGTCAACGAAGTGCATCCGTCGCAATCACGCACAACGAAATACGAATACTTCCCCCGTGCTCATGACGCGAGCCAATCGGGTATACGAAGTCAACTCCGCCTGCTGCCCCCGATATGCTATTCAACGCTCGATCAGGAGCGAAGCAATTACTCACATTGGCAGACTCAGGCGCGACAGGTTGTCTTATGGAAAAGCAAACGGCTGAGGATCTCGGTTTGCACATCCTATCCGCCCTTGGGAAAACTGAACGCGACGGATTCACTTGCGCTAACGACGGGATTATCAAAGTCCGCGGGACTGGTCATCGCTCCCTATCCACATACAACGATATGTTGGCAAAGTGTTCGTCCAAGTCGTCGACAAACTTCCTGGAGGATTAGACCTAATCCTCGGGTCCGACTGGATGCGCGACGAAAAGGCCGTCCTAGACTACGATCGCATGACATTGTCGCTCAAACGGTACGGGCTGCTGTTTAACACCTGTAAACAGGCAGCGGGACGAAACGGCTCATTCCTTCTTCACTATGGCGCTTTCGGGCAGGTCAACTACTGACCCAGTCATTACTGGTCGCAAGGCAGCAAAGCTTTTAAAGGCTGGCGCTAACCATGTCATGGTCAATGTCCGCGAATCCCGAGCGGATTTACCGGCGTCTAACGTCACTGCCGATGAACGGGCGAAACTGCTGACAAAATTACTGCCGTCCGACGGGCCTTTACCTGGTCCCCTGGTGGCAAGCATGGATTTCGAAAATTGGATCCGCGACAACATCCTTGACCACGACGATAAGACGCTCATCTCGGCCAGCGACCTGCGCGCTCTCCCATGGAAGTATCGCAAGGTCTACCTCACGTCATCAAAACGCAAGACAATGCTTACGCGCCATATCGCAGAAATCGTCGCATGAGTCCAGCCGAGACCTTACTCTGTGAGGAATACGTCTCCGACCTGTTGCAGCAAGGATTCATCGCCCCGAGCTCGTCCCCGTACGGTGCGCCGATTATGATCATAGCGAAACCGGGTGGAACGGGATACCGAGTGGTTTGCGATTGGCGAGCGCTCAACAACATCACGATTCCAAATAGGTATCCCCTTCCCCGTATTGACGAAACCATTGATCGTCTAGGTGGAGCTACTTTGTTCAGTTCCCTAGACCTCACGTCTGGTTATTACCAAATACGAATTTCGGACGAGGACGCGCCGAAGACTGCGTTCACTACCTTGATGGGTCAGTTTGAATTTAAAGTCCTAGGGATGGGTTTGGCGAACGCGCCGGCCACATTCCAAGCGGTAATGAACCAAATATTCGCGCCATACTTGCACAAGTTCGTCGTGGTCTACTTGGACGATATCTTGGTTTACGGACGCACTCCGGCTGAGCGCTTGGCTAACTTGGCCACGGTTCTCCAGGTCCTCCAGGACAACGAATTCTACGCGAAACTCTCCAAATGTTCCTTCAACAAAACAGAGGTTAAATTCCTGGGTCATTACATTGGACGCGACGGAATTAAAGTTGATCCGAGAAAAGTTAGCACAGTCCGTGACTGGCCTACTCCGAAAACTGCGAAAGAGATCGGCTCTTTCCTCGGTTTGTGCAATTATTTCCGCAAATTTATCCAAGGCTATTCGTCTCTCGCTGCCCCTCTTCAAACCTTGTCTAACATCAAGGGTGAACTAGGCACCTTGTTCAAACAAGAACATCTCGTCTCATTCGAAGGCCTCAAAGCAGCTTTGCTGTCCGCCCCAGTCCTCGCGCTGCCGGATTTTAGCAAACCTTTCGAAGTCATTACCGACGCATCTTTGCTTGGTACGGGCGCGGTGCTCTTACAAGATAAACACCCCATCGCCTTCGCCAGCAAGAAGTATATCCCAGCGGAGCTGAATTATACAACGACGGAACAGGAGATGCTAGCGATCGTCCACGCGTTAACCGAGTGGCGATGCTACCTCGAAGGTTCCCACATGACATTGGTCACTGACCACAATCCGCTCACGTATTTTGACACCAAGGCGGTCCTTTCGCGACGCATGGGCCGATGGCAGGAGGACCTGGCGCCCTTTAGCTATACTTGGGAGTATCGCGCGGGTCGCAATAATATGGCAGACCCGGTCAGTCGCAATCCCAACCTCTCTGCCCCCGCTGACGTCGCGGTTGCGCACCAGCTGTTAGTCTTCTCTCTCTTGGTCAGCGAATGCCGGCCTCGATCGAGAAAGCAACGCCCTATTGCAGTCGGTCCCGCGGTCGTGGATATCCTTCCCCGCCCACCGACTGTCCTCCCCGTACCTTCGGTTACGGTCAAGGAAACGCGACGACGCAGTCGGCATACGCCCGCTGCGTCGAATCCCTCCTCTTCGTCCATCATGGATCGAATTTTGGCTGGATACAAACGGGACTCGAACTTCACGCCGGGCTGCAAGCGCCTCCGCGATAAGTTTTCCAGAAACGGTTACTGGTTCAAGAAGAACAAGTACGGACGCGAGTTTTTGTGTGTCCCCCTCGACGCAGCCCTTCGCCTGGATATTATCCGCGAAGCTCACGACCCTATGTACATGGGCCATTGCGGTCGCACCAAGACATTGGAGCTGGTCACCCGCACTTTTACTTGGGCCAAAGTCACGACAGATGTTACTGCCTTCGTCCAACAATGCCATAATAAGTGCCAAACGAACAAGCCCGGAAACGCAAAGCCTAACGGTACCATGGTTCCCGTGGAAATTTCTGAGAAATTCTGGGAGTGTGTCTCCACGGACCTCATCACGGCGCTCCCGCCAACGTCTTCTGGCCATGATGCCATCGCGTCGACAAACTGTCGAAGATGGTTCATGTCGAACCTTGTCATACTACGATAAACGCAGAGGAATTCGCTTCCCTATACCTGAATCGTGTCATCCGCTATCATGGTATCCCAAAGAAACTCCTGAGTGATCGCGATGCGCGATTCACAGGGCATTTCGGCGTGGCTCTCCATCGATTAATGGGCACGCGACAGGCGTTTTTGACTGCGTTTCATCCTCAAACTGACGGTCAGACGGAACGCATGAACCGAGTCATCGAGGACATGATTCGCCACTACGTGGGGCCGTACCACGACGATTGGGATAAGTCATTGGCGCTGGTGGAATTTGCAATCAACAATTCCTACCAAGAGTCCATTCAAAACACCCCATTTCGGGCGTACCTTAGTTACGACCCTACGACGCCGCTTAAGGCTGAGGTCGAATCGAAATGTCCGGCTGCCAACAATTGGTGGGCCGATCACATTGAACGACAAGATCAATGCAAGGCATGCATGCAAGCCGCTCAAGATCGGCAGAAAGCCCATTACGATAAGCGACGAGCGGAGGTTTTCTTCAACCTTGGTGATAGAGTTCTCTTGTCCACCCGCAATATGAAGTTCAAAGCAACGGGTAAACCAAAATTTACGCCTCGTTTTGTTGGCCCCTATACGATTACGGAATGCATTGGTCCACGCGACGAGATCACCGGAGTCGTCCGGCAAGTCACGGCGTGCCGCTTGGCTTTGCCCAAGATGATGCGCATCCACCCCGTGTTTCACGTGGGTTTGATAAAGCATTGGCGCTCCGATGGCGTTGTCCATGTGGGACAACCGCTGGAGTTCGACTCCGACGGCGCTCCGATTTGGAATATCCAATGCATCATGCGCGAGAAATCGCATGTCATAGGCACATCCAGCAAACGACGTCTCGAATACTTGGTCCGATGGCACTCGGGGAAGTCGACAGATCGCTAAATGCGTACGAGCGCAGCGGAATGCACGCGGAACGCACGCGGGGTCCGCGATTAGTCATAGTCCTTTAATGACCTGGCACTTCTGACTCTAGCGGTAAGCCCTATACCCGCGTCGCGTGTAGCTCAGAATCCTGAGACATTTCGCCTACATTTCGCCTAGGCGGATTGTCGTCGAAATGTCTCAGACCTCTGAGATATTTCGACGGCATCTCGCCACGCACGGCGGCTTGTGCACGGTAATGAGGCGAAATGTTCGGTCTCCTGAGACTTTTCGCCTGTACTTCGCTTGCAGGGCGGTTTGGGCACGGTGGTCGGAGAGGTCACATTTTCAGGAATATTTTCCAGGCGCATTTCTCAATTACATCAGGATTCGAGAAGATAGATTACATACATAATAAACTAACGTGAGCATCCATTAACTTATTGATCTACCTATATATCTATGTAAGCATCCTTACACATGTACATCCGCTACATCCCATATATTTCCTCTATATCCATTAACCATAGATAGACAGCGAGCAAAAGACGACGAGCAGCCAAATTGCTGGCTGGAGCCATGTAGCTAATTAAGTTCAAGTACAAGTATATAGGCAGCCTGCAGGCAGCTATCCATTTGTCTACTCATGAAGACATACGCTCATATATCCACTAAGTAGAAACGTCCAAGCAAAGCTATACATCTATATATCTTCGCTGCTTCTATTATATATTTCCATCTTCGGCATTTACAGTTCCTTCGTGGCAGCAATCTTCATCGCAGCTTTAGCATTTCCATCCATCCTCTTGCCCTGCAAGACATGCAGAGCAAGGCAGGCGTTAAAGAGCAAAGAGGGGCAGGGATAATGGCAAGGGGCAGGACAACAGTGATGAGCAGAGCAGGGCAAGCGATAGAGAGCAGAGGGGCAGGGATAATGGCAAGGGGCAAGACGACAGTGATGAACAAGGGAGGGCAGGGTAGGTGTTAGGGAGTAAGGAGGGACATGGATAATGGCAAGAGGAAGGACGACGGTGATGAACAAGGGAGCGCAGGCGTTAGAGAGCGAAGATGGGCAGGGATAATGGCAAGAGGCAGGAGGACAGTGATGAGAAGAGCAGGGCATGCAATAGAGAGCGAAGAGGGGCAGGGACAATGGCAAGGGGCAAGATGACAGTGATGAGCAGAGCAGGGTAGGTGTTAGGGAGTAAGGAGGGGCTGGGATAATGGCAAGGGGCAAGACGACAGTGATGAGCAGAGCAGGTAGGTGTTAAGGAGTAAGGAGGGACAAGGATAATGGCAAGAGGCAAGACGGCAGTGATGAACAAGGCAGGGCATGCAATAGAGAGCAAAGAGAGGCAGGGATAATGGCAAGGGGCAGGGGGACAGTGATGAGAAGAGCAGGGCAGGCGTTACAGAGCAAAGAGGGGCAGGGATAATGGCAAGGGGCAAAAGACGACAGTGATGAGCAGAGCAGGGTAGGTGATAGGGAGTAAGGAGGGGCAGGGATAATGGCAAGAGGAAGGACGGTAGTGATGAACAAGGCAGGGCAGGCGTTAGAAAGCGAAGAGGGGCAGGGATAATGGCAAGGGGCAGGAGGACAGTGATAAGCAGAGCAGGGCAGGCGTTAGAGAGCACAGAGGGGCAGGGACAATGGCAAGGGGAAAGACGACAGTGATGAGCAGAGCACGGTAGGCGTTAGGGAGTAAGGAGGGGCAGGGATAATGGCAAGAGGCAAGACATCAGTGATCAACAAGGCAGGGAATGCGATAGAGAGCAAAGAGGGGCAGGGATTATGGCAAGGGGCAAGACGACAGTGATGAACAAGGGAGGGCAGGCGTTACAGAGCAAAGAGGGGCAGGAAAAATGGCAAGGGGCAAGACGACAGTGATGAGCAGAGCAGGGTAGGTGTTAGGGAGTAAGGAGGGGCAGGGATAATGGCAAGGGGAAGGACGACAGTGATGAATAAGGGAGGGCAGGCGTTAGAGAGCAAAGATAGGAAGGGACAATGGCAAGGGGCAAGATTACAGTGATGAGCAGAGCAGGGTAGGTGTTAAGGAGTAAGGAGGGACAAGGATAATGGCAAGAGGCAAGACGGCAGTGATGAACAAGGCAGGGCATGCAATAGAGAGCAAAGAGAGGCAGGGATAATGGCAAGGGGCAGGGGGACAGTGATGAGAAGAGCAGGGCAGGCGTTACAGAGCAAAGAGGGGCAGGGATAATGGCAAGGGGCAAAAGACGACAGTGATGAGCAGAGCAGGGTAGGTG
The DNA here is from genome assembly GCA_013435795.1 of Chlamydomonas sp. ICE-L. Taxonomy (NCBI): domain Eukaryota; kingdom Viridiplantae; phylum Chlorophyta; class Chlorophyceae; order Chlamydomonadales; family Chlamydomonadaceae; genus Chlamydomonas; species Chlamydomonas sp. ICE-L. Next base: position 565,679 of record JACBWV010000394.1, on the reverse strand, counting down.
TTAGGGAGTAAGGAGGGGCAGGGATAATGGCAAGAGGAAGGACGGTAGTGATGAACAAGGCAGGGCAGGCGTAGAAAGCGAAAGAGGGGCAGGGATAATGGCAAGGGGCAGGAGGACAGTGATAAGCAGAGCAGGGCAGGCGTTAGAGAGCACAGAGGGGCAGGGACAATGGCAAGGGGAAAGACGACAGTGATGAGCAGAGCACGGTAGGCGTTAGGGAGTAAGGAGGGGCAGGGATAATGGCAAGAGGCAAGACATCAGTGATCAACAAGGCAGGGAATGCGATAGAGAGCAAAGAGGGGCAGGGATTATGGCAAGGGGCAAGACGACAGTGATGAACAAGGGAGGGCAGGCGTTACAGAGCAAAGAGGGGCAGGAAAAATGGCAAGGGGCAAGACGACAGTGATGAGCAGAGCAGGGTAGGTGTTAGGGAGTAAGGAGGGGCAGGGATAATGGCAAGGGGAAGGACGACAGTGATGAATAAGGGAGGCAGGCGTTAGAGAGCAAAGATAGGAAGGGACAATGGCAAGGGGCCAAGATTACAGTGATGAGCAGAGCAGGGTAGGTGTTAGGGAGTAAGGAGGGGCAGGGATAATGGCAAGAGGCAAGACGGCAGTGATGAACAAGGCAGGGCATGCGATAGAGATTAAAGAGGGGCAGGGATAATGGCAAGGGCAGGATGACAGTGATGAACAAGGCAGGGCATGCGATAGAGAGCAAAGAGGGGCAGGGATAATGGCAAGGGGCAGGATGACAGTGATGAGCAGAGCAGGGCAGGTGTTAGAGAGCAAAGAGGGGCAGGGATAATGGCAAGGGGCAGGACGACAGTAATGAGCAGAGCAGGGCAGGCGTTTGAGAGCAAAGGGGGGCAGGGATAATGGGAAAGGACAGGACGACAGTAATGGGCAGAGCAGGGCAGGCGTTAGAGAGCAATGAAGGGCAGGGAGCACGGATAGGGGCAGGATGGTGATTAGCAGAGCATGGCCTGCGTTACAGAGCAATGAAGGGCAGGGAGGACGGCAAGGAGCAGGACAGTGACGTGCAGAGCAGGGTATGCGCTAGAGATCAATGGAGGGCAGGACATAGACAGAAGCATATTACAGATGCAGTTACAGAGACGATGACAGAGACAATGACACAAACATAGACAGATGCACGTGGGCATTACCTATGCATGAATCAAGACACAATTCCCTATGCCACACTACTGTTGCGAAACCGCACCTACAAGCAAGCTTCAGTTATCACTTACGTTGTTGTCTAGCAGCCTCATGTGACAATGGAACATCAGAACTGGGAGGGAAGACAGAGCAATGGCCCCTGCAAATACAGAATGCAGGCATAGTTAAATTATGTAGCACCCTTTACTTCATTGTTGATGATAGGTTAAACCCTCTTCTCCTGTGGCCAAGCGCTCAAGCAGACAGACAAGCAAGTAAACATGCGTGCAACAGACAGGCACGCAGGCAGGCAACCAAGCCACTTTTCCATGGGCTGAACACTCTATGCCTAGCACCTCCAAGCAGAAGTCACCATCCAGATAGTCAGCCAATCAGTCACTAGGGAGGAAGATAAAAAGGCAAGCATACAGACAGGCATGCACGAAAGGAGGCATGCAAGCAGGTGGACACTATTTAGGCATGTGATTAAGTCAGAATTCCCTAGGCCACATTGTTGTGAAACCCTACCTACAAGCAACCTTCAGACCGCTTCCACACAGAGCATGGGTCCCTGCAAAAAAGAAGGGCGGGCATAGTTACATATATTGACACCCTTTGTGTTGTTTTTGCGTATTGGTAGGGAGATCCCCCTGGAAGTACAACCTGCCTCAAGCTTAGGTACCTGAACCTCAGGTCCTACCCCAGCCTTGCATTGTCCACACTTGCCTGAGTTTACCATGCAGAATGGATCCGAAAGACCCAAGCATAAAGACAAGGTTGGACTGTCACCCAGCACCCAGCAAAGCAAGGAGAACCAGTCTCCACCACAACGCAAGAGGCAACGTTCCAAGACTACCACAACCACTACGAGTGAACCCAATGTGAAGATGCATGCCATGGACATGAGTCTAGTGCGTCAGCCAAATATACACAGTGCTGCCACCATCTATCATGCAGGGTCTCAAGGGACAACTGCCACGCATGATCTCCTGATACAATGCTCAAGGGCACCATGCAGCCAGGGCAGTGCATGATCCCACTAGAGTGGAAGGCCCCATGTCCTTTCAAGCTCTACTCAGGCCCAGGAGAGAACAGGTGGAAGTATGACTCACATAAGAGTTGGGAGCAAGTTGTCCCAGCATCCTACTTTGCACAGAGCCAACTAATCATGCTGCCTCCCCAAGCTGAAGCCATGCTCCTGGGACAGTACACTCCACATACCACCATATTTGACCGTGTCCAGAGCAACGTCGGGTGGGCTGCCGAGATGCTGCAATTTATGCAGCTTATTCATGCGGTGGCAGAACAGCAGCGCCGACCGGGCTTCCTGGTTGAGGAGTTGACGACGAAAGGGCCGCTGGCTGCAAGATACCATGCATCCAGCAGATGCACTGACAACCTACACAGGTCTAGCATATACGGATCGGTTGCGAGAATTAGCGGAACCGATGTAAGGGAATTTGTGTAGAAGATAGGACGAGAGCATTGGTCAAATTTCAAAAACAATCTGACGCACTACCCCGCGCTTGTCCATGCGGAAGGCGGCAGAGGGCGTTGCGCAGTAATCTGAAAAGAAAGCTGGAAAGAAAGGAGGTAACAAAGCAGGACGCCAAAAATATCAAGTAGCAACGAACACATGCGTTGGGCGAGGGAGGGAAGAATATCATGTAGGAGTACGAGAGGTAGAATGAAGGTTGGCGTGGCTTACCTTGGCCATATTGCAAAGGCTCTAATCGTACGGCCATTTCGCCATGCCGCGTCCAATCCGCCTTGGCTAACGTACGTGAAAGGCTGGTGAAAGGACACCCTGCGAAAACATCTATCAAAATTAGTAAGAGCACTGACAGGTCATCGCAAGTCACAATAATATTTCAGTGTGACTTAGGCTTTCATCACAGTGATTAAAATCGTCCTGGTTTCGCCCTACAACAGCGCCATTTTCGACGCATGCAGCGAAAGCACATCGGTGACTTCGGGTGACCTTTTCCCGAATGAAAGCTATTCGCCAACAAGAGGTTCGCGCTAGTACTTCGTTGCCTAATTGTTCACCCTATCTCGGAATCGCTGGCAGAGCTTCGCAGGTTCGCAAGAATGACCCCTCGAAAAGGTTGCTAACAGACCCTCGAGCGACAGAAAGCTGCATACCCCTTCGCGTATTACAACTCAGTTGTTAACGTGCGATCGAGGAGTTATTGGTCACGCTTCAGTCTACGATAAGTTTTGGGTGTCTGTCGGGATCGCTGGTTTGCGGTGAGCCGAGACATTTCGTCCACTGCACGCCTACATTTATCTGTAGTTCCGCTGCAAATCGTGTCTTTCGCCTACATTTAGCGAAATTGTCACTTCCCCGAGTGTGGCAAGACTTCGGTATTGAGCAAGACACTTGGGAACTCGCCAAGGCGGTCAAGACAAGTGCCCTTCACATCGTCGATGCATGGAAATCACGTGTTACGCCCGTTATGTCCCGACGTACGTCGAGAAAACGGGCCCATCACCAACCCATCGCACTCGACGCATACGACACGGCGGTTAGATTGCTTTATTCATAAAGTTATCTTTCCCGGAGTACTCAAAAGGGATGTTAAATGGTACTCTCCGAAACCAACTTGATTCATCAAGTATATTTTGAGCACGGCACATACGACTACGACTGGTATTCACATCCCACCTTTCTTACGATCAGATGCGGGGTCCGCATCTCTTCTGGAGGGGGGGGAGTGTAACGGTACAGAACCCTTCACGGGTACTCTGGCCTTCCAGCAAGGCATACGGGTACACCTTACCCGTAAGCCACGTGACGAACGCACATGATACAGTACCATACCCATGTACTGCCTCATCTCTCACAACGCACGCGTTGCGTACATAGACACGAGCTAATCGGAACGAACCCTTCTACTCCTTCCACGAAGACGTTCTACCCGATCAACTCTACATCCCCTACTTAGGTAACACCCTACTGTTCTGCTAGCTTACGCATATCGACTTACACCTAAACTTACATCACGTAGACTGTTCCACTAGAATAACCCCCCAGGCTGCTAAGTGCATCCTGAGCTGTTACACAATGCAGGTACAATGCAGCACAGCTCACTGCTGGAAGGTACAATGCAGCACAGCTCACTGCTGGAAGGTACAATGCAGGTACAATGCAGCACAGCTCACTGCTGGAAGGTACAATGCAGGTACAATGCAGCACAGCTCACTGCTGGAAGGTACAATGCAGGTACAATGCAGCACAGCTCACTGATGGAAGGTACAATGCAGCACAGCTCACTGCTGGAAGGTACAAACTGATTCGCTGATGATTTGATGGTGTTGATAAGCGGATGGCAAGATTGCTGTCACGCCGTTCAATTGAGATTGCCGAGTCACGAAACTCGAACTGCATATTGCATCGCATATTTCACCGCTATCTCATCAAGATTGATGTGGTAATACAGAGGACAGTTTAGTTTTGGCTATGTGTAGTTTGTACCTCGAATGTTCAAAATCTGACATTTTGGCCTCATAATCGAGAATTTGGCCTGACAATTCTGACATTTTGGCCTCAGATTCGAGAATTCTAACAATTCTGAGAGGTAGGACCTACACAATATGAGTCTCATAAATCAAAATCATCCGCTAGATTGCTACAAAGACCACCAGTAATATTTGCATGGAATCGCTACCTGGAGGAGGTAGTGAGACGGAAAGTCTTTGAAAGCGACAACAGCTAGAACAAGTAGAGCGGAGCTCAAGTCCTTCACGAGATTCACAGGAGGTAGTAAGATGGAAAGTCCTCTTAAGTGACAACAGTTAGAACAAGCAGAGCTTAGCTCAAGTCCATCACTTGATGCACAGGAGATAGTGAGATGGTAAGTCCTTTTAATTGACAACAGTTAGAAGGAGCGGAGCGCAGCTCAAGTTCATCACTTGCTGCACAGGAGATAGTGAGATGGAAAGTCCTTTTCAGTGACAACAGTTAGAAGGAGCGGAGCGCAGCTCAAGTTCATCACTTGCTGCACAGGAGATAGTGAGATGGAAAGTCCTCTTAAGTGACAACAGTTAGAAGGAGCGGAGCGCAGCTCAAGTCCATCACTTGATGCACAGGAGATAGTGAGATGGTGAGTCCTTTTCAGTGACAACAGTTAGAAGGAGCGGAGCGCAGCTCAAGTCCATCACTTGATGCACAGGAGATAGTGAGATGGTAAGTCCTTTTAATTGACAACAGTTAGAAGGAGCGGAGCGCAGCTCAAGTTCATCACTTGCTGCACAGGAGATAGTGAGATGGTAAGTCCTTTTAATTGACAACAGTTAGAAGGAGCGGAGCGCAGCTCAAGTTCATCACTTGCTGCACAGGAGATAGTGAGACGGACAGTCCTCTTACGTGACAACAGTTAGAAGGAGCGGAGCGCAGCTCAAGTCCATCACGAGCTGCACATGAGGAAGTGAGACGGAAAGTCCTTTTAAGTAACAACAGCTAGAACGCACAGAGCTGAGCTCAAGTCCTTCATGTGCTGCTTACGAGGAAGTGAGACGGAAAGTCCTCCTAAGCGACAACAATAAGAATGCACAGAGCTGAGCTCAAGTCCTTCATGTGCTGCTTACGAGGAAGTGAGACGGAAAGTCCTCCTAAGCGACAACAATAAGAATGCACAGAGCTGAGCTCAAGTCCTTCATGTGCTGCTTACGAGGAAGTGAGACGGGAAGTCCTCCTAAGCGACAACAATAAGAACGCACGGAGCTGAGCTCAAGTCCTTCATGTGCTGCTTACGAGGAAGTGAGACGGAAAGTCCTCCTAAGCGACAACAATAAGAACGCACAGAGCTGAGCTCAAGTCCTTTGTGTGCTGCTTAGGAGGTAGTACGTCGGGAGCAGGGTACAACTGAGCGCGCACGGCATCGCGGTGCCGCGCTGCCTTTTTGAGCCCCTCTTCGCGCAGTTTTTCAACCCCCTGTGGGCGCAGCACGCAGTTTTTGCGCTTTCAACACTAAAAAGCGCTGACCAATTTCAAGTTAGTGCGCTTTAAGCGCTGACCAATTTGGTAAGAAGTAGTACCCTGGTCGGGAGCAGCCAAATTGCTGGCTGAAGCTATGAATCTAAGTTCAAGTTCCCGAGCCTTCTACGAGACATAGATATGGGGCTACAAGTCCTCGGTGTGTTTTGTGGATATCGCACGGGTGGACTTGGAATTAGAAGACAATGAGCAGCCTTGGGTGATCAAGTCCTAGGCAGCAGGGTACTACAAAGCGTGCGCGGCAGCGCGATTTCGCGCACGCTATTTGAGCCCTACTCCAAGTTTCGCGCAGTTTTTGCGACCCCCTGTGGGCGCAGCCCGCAGTTTTGCGCTTGACGCACTAGTAAGAGCTGACCAATTTGACTTTTGTGCGCTTTAAGCGCTTGCCAGTTTGACAAAATGTAGTACCCTGCTAGGCAGCAACGCAAGCGACGCGGAAAGTTGGAGGAGAATGCTGGCAACGGGATCGAGCGGACTGAGGCCAGGTATATATCAGCATGAATAGCGGTGCTCTCGCTTGTTTTAAGTCTTGGTGACTCCTTGTGTACTCCCTTAGAACTATCGGTCCTGACAGTACTATGTCAGCTTCCTGTTGACTGCGTCATCGGTTCTTCTGACACGCGCTGTCTAGCCTGTACCCTGATCAGGTTCCAGGCTACCGCCCCCTTTCCTCCACTGGTGCCCCTTAATGGGTCTCCTGTGCTTGTAACTTATTCTCGTCTCCGCATTTATAGATTGGCGTGCTGCACACACAAAGTCCACTCTCCGGAGTGTTATCCAAGCTGATAGGTTATGGGCCCATCACGCTAACCACTGCGTCTTGTCTCCCTAGATGAACACGCGATTGCAAAGATAACACACTAGCACCATGCTGAGCAGTGTCATCATCAACAACTCATGCATGCCCCAACTAATCGAGATCAACCATGCCTCTATACCACTTAACTAAAAAATCCTAAGCCCTATCAGAACTCAAACACTTGAACCCAAACTCACGTAGCTAAGGCATACACCTAAGGGGGGAACCAGGGGCACGGGAAGACAAAGTAGTAACCTCTGACGAACCACGGAACGCACCCAGGGGTCACAAGGAGCCTAAGAGAGAAAAATATCCACCAAGATATCATGCCAAAGATCCTCCACGGCCGCTGGACTTAGGGCCAGGACGGCGTCCACTGCGGCCTGTAGCATGGGCGAAGTCCGGCGCTGCGAGACCTGGGATCACAGAAGGTGGGGAAGCGTTAGGTCGAAGTCGAGATTTGAGGCAAGGGAAAAAGGAGACGAGAATGACAGTGCAGCAAGTCGCACCTGGTGCAGAAAATCGCACCAATGGCAGAAAATCGCAAATCGCAAGGGCAGAATTCGAAAATTTATCGCTAGGATGCGAAGAGCAGAGCTGAGGCATGTAAAGGTCCTAATATCCCGCCGTCGATGATCAGTCAATCTCAAGTCCCCCCCTCTATCGCTCGACTCACCCGGTTGGGGGGATGAGGGAGCAGCACCCGTAGTGGTGCTGACCATACCCCCCTGCTTCCTACCACCTCCAGAATCTCCAGGTCCAGACGCGTAGGTCGTCCTCCTCTGGCGAACCCTACGGCAGTGCCGGCGATCCGCCAGCTTGATCGAAAAAATTCTCCAGAAGGTAGCACAGAGCCACTAGAGCGCAAGCTCATGCCAGTAGCCGACCGTCGGCTGGGCAGAGCAAAGGGGGCAAAGACGACGTAGACATCAGCAGGGAGCTTGGTCGGCTTGGCAACCTCCGGTATGCAGGCAGAGCCTCAAACACCGGAGAAAGGTTAGCGACGTCAAGGACGCGAGCAGACGAAGACGGGGTATCTCCACCGATGTCCAGGCTAGTCGCCGACTTGAGTCTGCGATAGGACTGTGACGTGCAGACTCAAGTCGGCGACTAGCCTGGACATCGGTGGAGATACCCCGTCTTCGTCTGCTCACGTCCTTGACGTCGCTAACCTTTCTCCGGTGTTTGAGGCTCTGCCTGCATACCAGAGGTTGCCAAGCCGACCAAGCTCCCTGCTGATGTCTACGTCGTCTTTGCCCCCTTTGCTCTGCCCAGCCGACGGTCGGCTACTGGCATGAGCTTGCGCTCTAGTGGCTCTGTGCTACCTTCTGGAGAATTTGTTCGATCAAGCTGGCGGATCGCCGGCACTGCCGTAGGGTTCGCCAGAGGAGGACGACCTACGCGTCTGGACCTGGAGATTCTGGAGGTGGTAGGAAGCAGGGGGGTATGGTCAGCACCACTACGGGTGCTGCTCCCTCATCCCCCCAACCGGGTGAGTCGAGCGATAGAGGGGGGGACTTGAGATTGACTGATCATCGACGGCGGGATATTAGGACCTTTACATGCCTCAGCTCTGCTCTTCGCATCCTAGCGATAAATTTTCGAATTCTGCCCTTGCGATTTGCGATTTTCTGCCATTGGTGCGATTTTCTGCACCAGGTGCGACTTGCTGCACTGTCATTCTCGTCTCCTTTTTCCCTTGCCTCAAATCTCGACTTCGACCTAACGCTTCCCCACCTTCTGTGATCCCAGGTCTTGCAGCGCCGGACTTCGCCCATGCTACAGGCCGCAGTGGACGCCGTCCTGGCCCTAGTCCAGCGGCCGTGGAGGATCTTTGGCATGATATCTTGGTGGATATTTTTCTCTCTTAGGCTCCTTGTGACCCCTGGGTGCGTTCCGTGGTTCGTCAGAGGTTACTACTTTGTCTTCCCGTGCCCCTGGTTCCCCCCTTAGGTGTATGCCTTAGCTACGTGAGTTTGGGTTCAAGTGTTTGAGTTCTGATAGGGCTTAGGATTTTTTAGTTAAGTGGTATAGAGGCATGGTTGATCTCGATTAGTTGGGGCATGCATGAGTAGTTGATGATGACACTGCTCAGCATGGTGCTAGTGTGTTATCTTTGCAATCGCGTGTTCATCTAGGGAGACAAGACTCCTTCGGAGCTTTTCTTTGGGGTTGCACCTGATGTGTCGTTGTTGCGTTTGTTTGGTTGCCCTTGCTATGTAATCTTAGTATTGGGCAGTCACGCAACAAGCTAGTTAGAAAGGCATTATTTGGTAGACTGGTTGGGTATTCCCTGGTGAGTAAGGGTTATTATATTTGGGTTTCCAATGTTGCGCCAGTTAGTAGTGAGTAGTGATGTACTCTCTATCTCCAGTTCAGTTCTAAACTGTCTTTCTGGGTTCTCCCATTAGTATGGGTCCCCGTGCCCGCTTGCATCCCTCCTGTCATCAAACGGTGATATGTTATGTGTTACCGGTAATTCCCTACGCCCTTTAACAACCCCAATTGTTGTTGGCTGGCCTGGCTGGGATGTATCATTGTTGCATTCTAGACCAGGGCCTGATCTTGCTGTATTGTGTGTGAAGTTTTAGGGCGGGTGGGAGTTGGATATCCAACTATAATCTTAGCCGAATCTCAGGGGGTCGCCAGGCCCTCCTCTGTGCCACGTTTTAGCGGTGAAGCTTTAGGATTTAGACAGCCTTCGATCATAGTGGTACCTAGATCAGGTCAATTGACTAATAGTCGCCAACCTCCGACCACCTCGGATGGCTCGCGGGTGTCGATAATTCCGACGCCTCCTGTCGTCCCTGGAAGATTACTCGGGTCAAGCCCATGTGATGATGTAGCCGTTGCCGAATGGGTAAGTGATGATCTTGAACACTGGTCTAGCTTGATACTGCGTATGGCTGGGGTCTTACAGTCAACCCAGGATTCATTGTTTTAGGTGCTGCTGGTTCTCATACGTAGGTTAACATGGCCCTATGTGTGAGTGCCTATTCCTCAGCACCTCCTAGACTGACTTATAGGGTAGTCTAGATTGGTGGAGCGTTACGACGCTTTGTTTAGGCAGCTTCCTTTCAGCTGTCTTTCTTGGTTTTGGTGGAAGGTGGTACTTAATTCAGACCACCGTTATAGCGTCTTGATGGTTTCTGACTCTTAGTTCCATAGGCAGATGGTTCGTTCGGTGGAGCTCATCATAGATTAGCTATTTCTTTTTACTCCACACTGTTTTTAGATCACCAGCCCCTCATGTGATTGGAACTTTTTGTGGAGTGTAGTAGTTGTTTCCTTTCGGATTTTACTGTGAATTGGTGGGCTGGGTAATCTTGCAGTTGTACTTGCAGATGTACCGCCGCTCACCTCTTTCTTGTTTTCCGAGTGTATTTCAAGCGCCCTTTCAGTCCATCCTTTGCAGTAAATTCTTTGAAGTCCTTTTTATGCGTTTACTATTTTTCAGGTGGACAATAGGTTTTATGTACTATGGTTGTACATCTACCCTTCTATTGTTCATTGAACTGTGTTTCCTTTGTTGGTTAAATTGAAATTGAAATTGTTACATCCAAGAAATATAAATACTCTAGGGACGTGAGATTAAGGACACCACAGCGTACGCAGAAGCTAGCTGTAGTCACCATAGATAAACACAAAAAATATCCAGTACTAGTTGTGATCCCACCCGTAACTGACTGAGAGTCATTTCAGTCAGTCACGTGGGTGGCACTAGCTGGACCAAAAAATGTTAATCTCCGGCGGGGTGGTGTTCCATGAATCTACGACATTGTAAAATAGTCTGAAAGCTGTCAACAGAGTGGTGGTGCAGCTGGTCTGCTAATGTAAGAATTTCTAAATTGGTAAGACCAAGGGTGGTCATGGAGGTCACAAAGGTTCTGGGGATGGTGCCAGTGGTACCAATGGTAACAACTAGGTAGTGAACAAGGTAGCCAGCTAGTCTTAGGCCGGCCACCAACTGGGTGTGTTGGGCATGTTTATCCTCTGCCTTAGTGGCATGGTTGGTGTCAGAGCAGTATCCCAGCTCTAGAATCCAGATTTCCTTGTCAGCAGCAATGGTGGGTGAGTCCACCTCGGGCAGGATGGCGAGATCTGGCCTCAGTTTGGGCCAGATCTCTGCTGAGATGGAGGGAGGGCGTAACCAGTCAGGCAGTGTTTTGCCAAGGACTCCGCGGGGGAGGTCCTCCAGCCTACCTGCGTCCATGATAACGCGGCGGGATCCAAGGGCGCCTTTGCTGATGGCCTTGTGCAGTAAGTGGACAGCTGCGTCATGACGCTTGATGTACATGCCCTTGAAGGTGGCGTGTGTGCAGCCAGCAAGAATGTGGCCAGCTCCGTCCTCGTGGGTGGTACAAATAGGGCATGTGGGGGAGGTAGCAGGGTTGGGGTTGTTAGCATAGGGCATCTTCCAGCGATAGGCAAGCTTCTTGTTCCACAGTCGGCCCCATCTGGCCTTGAGGATGCAGAACTTAGTTTTGTGGGTGATGTGAGAGGATGTCCAGAATTTATTGCTGGAGTGGGGTAGATGCAAGGGGGTGTTATCAGCCCAGGTGGTGGCATATATGCCTTTGAGGGGATGTTGTCCGAGGTGGCAGCTAGTGGGAAGGTTAAGACTGATCCCGTTGGTGAGGTTAGGTGCTAAGGCTCGTGGGGGAGTTGTGCCAAGAGGTGTGCAGGGGGGTTGGACAGTGGGCCAATAGGTGTTGTGGCGGGGTTGTTCTCCAGTGGTGTCGGTGTATCGTACAGATGCTGGGTTGGTGGCTGCATTGCGTGCTAGTGCATCTGCTCTATCATTGCCCAATATGCCAGTGTGTGAGCGTACTTTGCAGAGGGTAGTGTGTGATCCTGCCAGAATGCGTTGGACAAGGTGAGTGCGGATAGAATGCAGGAGTTCAGAGTGAAGAGAACGTGTAGAGGTAGTAGGATCTTGAATCATTTTGTTAATGAGTTGGAGTGAGCAGAGGCTGTCAGTGTGCAGGGTGAGGTCAGTATTATAGTCAATGCGTGCTATGGCTTGATGGATGGCCACTAATTCAGCCCGGTTGTTAGTTCTGGTGGCGCCTTGGCCTCCTGGGTTAATGGAATAGCTCATACCAGCCACAGGTATGTAGACCCCTGCACCTATTTTGCTGGGGGTGCCAGGGGCTCCCTTGATCAGGCTGCCATCAGTATAGACCTGCAGACCTAGGGTAGGTATGGCTGGGTAGTGGCAGGGGTAGATAACTGTGGGGAGCAGAGGGGGGCAGTGGTGGGTGGTAGGCTGCCAGGGCAGGGTAGTGAGGGATTTAAGAGTCCTGGGGTAGGTGATTTGTGTGTCTGAAGAGGTAAGGGTAGGATGTGCAGGGAGGTTATGTGGTTCTTCCCAGTAGGGTGAGATGCTGAGCATGTGCTGTGACCAGATGTCTTTGAACCCCTGGAGACGGTTTAGGTATTCAGGTTGGCTGCTTGGGTTGCTGATGATGAGAATGTGGAGCTTGTGGGAGGAGGTAGGGTTGTGATGTTTGCCCCCTAGCCAGGTTTCAGAGGTGCTGTAGATTTCAGAGAAAGGTCTGGAGTCCACGTGATGGATCCAGGGGTGGTGCAATAGTTTCTTGTAGGGGGCATTATAGTTGTCTGGGATGAGTAAGACAGTGCATGTTGGGATGTGTTGTGCTTCTGCGTGGTCAGCACTGGCTAGAGCCCACCTGAGTGCCTTGTGTGCATCGGTGACGGAGGTAGGGATGTCCACCAGTGATCCCCCTGTCCAGATGCTGTGGAAGAGATCCCCGTTGGCTCCAAAGAGCTGGTCAGCTGGGTTCATGGAGGAAAATTCTTCATAGGCAGAATCTAGGTTGAGTGGGGTAGCAGTGCGGTGATGGGTGATGTTGAGGTGTAGGTTAGCTTGGTGCAGGGCTGGGGGAAGAGTGTAGGTGGAGGCAGGGGTGTCCTTGTGTCTGGTGTATAGGGCTGCAAGGTCAGGTAGGAATCCTCCTTGTGTGAGTTGGTTCCAAGTTGAAGGGCGTGTAGTTTTATTGTATTCATAGTGTGTGTGGAGGGAGGTGAGAAGGGTGTTGGTACTATGACCCACACATTTCCCGGTGGGGTTATAGAGGAATGTAGTGTCTGCATGCGTGTGGGTTTGATGGCCTTCTGAGCCAGTGAGGATGCCAGTTTGGGCTGTGTGTTTGAGTGGTGATTGGATGTCCCAGGTAGGGTTTCGGTCATGAGTGTCTATGTGAAGAAGTTTGTGGACAAGGGCATGGTTATCAGCGTTGAAGCCAGGTGTAGTGGCCCATTGTCCCTGTTGCTGGGAGTTAGTAAGGTGGGAGTCTCTTCTGGGGTTAAGATGGGTTGTGGTGGTGGGTGTGTCTTTGAAGGCCTGGAGAAGGGTGTCATAGGTGGATTGGCCCAGCATAGTGATGAGGTGGGTGGTGTGGTATGGTTGTGGTTTCTAGTGGACCTCAGAGGTGGTGGGAGTAATTGGGTTACTGTGAAAGATAGTGTAACCAATTTGGGTGTATTGACTGATATGGTCGTTGTGCATGGTGATGGGGGCCCATTGGAGGTGGGCAGTGGTGGTGATGCTGGTGTCCCTAGTGTCCATGGTCCGTTTGCTGCGCCAGCTGGTGATGCTGAGGGGTTTGTACTGGTTACCATAGGTGAGGTGAAGGAGACGGGTAGGGGGGGATGGGGATCCAGGGGTAGGGTGGAGCATTGCTGCCTTGAGAAGATCAGGGTTGGAGACCTTAGTGATGTTGTAGTGCTTAAAGAAGGGCTTGGCTGGGCCGCGGATGATGGCCTTGCAGAGGTGAAGGCGGGATGCCCAGGTTGTCGCGGCTTCATTGTTGCCCCATGCTTTACCGTAGTGGTCGACGTTGGCGTTCCATTCGGCTGTGGAGTTGCAGGTGGTCCACGCCCACCATTGTTCCCCGCTGAGGTCTCGGAGAGGGTCTGCTGTGTAGTCCGCTTCCTTGACAGGAGGTTGCGCTCGGCTGGTGGGGTAGCGCTGAGTTGGGGTGGAGGCCGGGCGGGCGACAAACATGTTCTGCGCATCGGCTGACGGTTTGGGTGGGATGGTGTATGACGAGGTAAGTTGTCGCTGCGGTAATGGAAGAGGGTTGGCATGGCTGAAGGAGGGGAGCAGGTCGGGGCTGTTGCCAGTGAGGTGTGCTGTAAGGAGGTTGAGGGAGCGCCGATGGTGCTTTGTGACTTTGCCCTGTGTGATAAGAGGGAGATCCGTGGTAGTGATAAGGTGAGTGCCTGCTGGAGTAACCAGGTCGTGGTATGTATAGATCCCTAGATCTTCACAAAAAAGGGAGTCACAAGGGAGACAGGGATGTGAGCAGGTTGAGGGAGTACTGATTGGATGTTGAGCTTATCCAGGAGTTCTGTGTCATTCCAGGTAATTTGGATGTTTGAATGGTCTAGGAGTTGAAGTTGCCGGGCAAGAGATGAGTATTGGAGGAGTTTGGGAGAGAGAGAGGTTGGAGTGAGAGTGTGGAAAGTTTTGAAGGTTTTAGTGAGGAGAGATTTGGTTAGTATGCCCAGGCGTCCAGTGTCATTCATGGCGTGGGTGAGGGCAGAGGCAGTAATTTGTGTGTATTCAGTGAGGAGAGAGGGGATCCCTAGGCCTGCCTCTGTTTTGGGCAGGTGTAGTGCCCTAGTGGGGAAGGACATGGGAAGGCTGCTGCACAGTTTGACTGTCTTAAGTACTGCTTTATCTATAATGTGGATGTCTGTGAGAGAGAAGGGGGCTACGATCATAGGGTATTTGATGGCTGCTCTGATGCATTGTGTGATTATGCGTATGCATTGTTCAGGGGTTGCCCTGCTTTTAGCTTTGTTGAGTATATGTAGGCCCTTGGTGTGGATAATATCAAGGGTGGCATGCAGTTGGGTTTTCCAGTTGAGGGTGAGAGAGATGTGGACTCCTAAGTATTTGTAGGCTATATCTGGTGGTTGATAAGTGGCATATGTGTCTCCAAGGGCTATTTTGTCCTGGAGTCTTTGTTTGAGGATATCAGTGTGGGTGGGGTTTGAGGGGTGTGTCTTGTGAAGGATGCCACTGACCACACATTTGGTAGCATTGAGAGGGATGCCAGACCAGGTGCTGAACAGTTGGACTTTACCACATTGGATGCGGAGGTCCTCGACCGTTCCAGTTAGGACTGCGGTGTCATCCGCGTACCCCAGGCTGCTGGTGAGGTGCTCGTCAGCCTCCGCGGTGGGAAGGGAGGCAGCGCGGTATCCCCTACCTCCTGAGCATAGCCATCGGTGGAGGGGTTCAATAAAGATGATGAAGAGGAGAGGGGAGAGTGTGTCCCCTTGGATGGATCCCCTGGTGATGGGGATGGGTTGACCAGGTGTGTTGTTAAGGAGGATGTGAGTGTTGGAGTTGGTATAGATCCCTTTGACTGTGTCTATGGTGTCGTGGGTGAATCCAAGGTTGTGCATAATGCAAAGAAGTTTCTGGTGATCTATCATGTTGAAGGCAGAGCTAAAGTCAAAGTAAGCTGCGTACAAGTCTTGTTGGAAGAGGGAGGCATCCTCTATGTTGTGAAGGAGGTTGAGGAGCTGCCTATAGGTGCTCTTGTCTTTTCTAAATCCCTCTTGGCAGGTGCTGAGAATATGATTGGTTTCTGAGTAGGTGGAAATTGTGTTGGTGATGAGAGAGGTCCAGAGTTTAGCCACAGAATTGTTAAGTCCTATGGGTCTATAGTTCTGGGGAAGGTACGGGTCAGATTTTTTGTAAAGCATAACTGTGTGAGAAGTTGTCCAGCAGTCTGGGGTTTCTCCCAGGATCCAGGATATTTGCATAAGTTTGTGAATGACAGTGTGCATTTCGGTGGGGAGACACATCAGTAATTCATTGGGTATCCCATCTGGTCCTGTGGCTTTATTTGTGGCCAGTTTTCTGATGCAGTCGGTGTAGGCAGTTGGGGATGAGAGGTAGGTGTAGGGTGAGGCAGTATGCTGAATAGAGGTGGGGGGGTTTTCGAGTTGAAATTTGTCAGTGTGTGTTTCCCAGGGGGGAGGGGTAGAGTAGGCAGTGTAGTTGCCATTGGGTGGGGGCACAGGGGGAGACATGAGTTTGCCCATGTATTTGGTCAAAAGGTCAAGGAGATCTTTAGTTTTAGTATGAAGGGTTCCAGTTTGCTGGTTAAGAAGGACAGTGGGAGAGTGGGGCTGGCCGTCTGGTTTGAAGATGTGTCTATGCGTAACCCGCGCCTGTGTATTAAGGCGATGGCGAAACTTCTTGATGGCCTTGGTGCTTCTTTCCTCCTTTTGCAGGGCTTGGGTAGTGCGTAGCTCCTGGATAGTGTGTTGTATGTCATCAGTGAGTGATTGACGGTATTGGGTAAGAAGGGGGTTGTGGAGGAGAAGGAGTTGGACTTGCGTTGTAGTTTGTAGAGGGCAGTCTGGAGGAAAGGATGGGGAAGAGCGCAGGTTATCATATCCAGATTGGTCCATGGAGTAGGATTGGGTGCGGAGAGTTTTAATGTGTTTCACGTGTTGGTTAAGTTGTTGGTAGGATTTAGCTGTCTTTCTGGGGAGGAAGATGCCAGAGATGGTTTGTTTAGTGGGGCAAGTCTCTATCATTATACTGAGGGCTTGATGCAGGGTGGTCATAAGGTGGTCGGCCATACTGTTGAGGTCTTCTGGAAGTGTAGTCATCAGTTCCTGCCTGATGGATTGAATGTGAGAGGCAGTCCTGTCTTCCCCAAGAAGGTCCTGAGCAGTTTGCCAGGCGGATTCTATGTTAGTGTGGGAGCTCAGGAATTGGTGGAGGTATTGAGTAGTGATGGCTTGCCTAGTTTTCTCTTTGTCTGATTGTTTAAGAGGGAGGAGGAGCTGAGGGGAGGTGTAGGTGTTGGTTGGAGGTATGGCAGGAGGGGGGAGGAGAGTGGAGGTGAGGCGTTGCTCAAGTGCATGGTGGTCTAGGGTGTCCCCCATTTGGTGGGTGCTTTCAGTGGTGTGGGTGCCCGGAGGTGAGTTGATGAGCAGGATATCATCAATACGACTGCTGTAGGGGGTGTTGTTGCTGCAAGAAAAGTATGTGTGAGGTCTGGGTTGTGGTTGTGGAGTGATACAGAGTTGAGAAATGTGTTGCTGGTGAGAAATGTCATCTGGATATTTGGTTAGACTGCTTCTGTCAGTGGTGTGGCATGTGGCATTCCAGTCCCCAGCTAGGATGTAGTGGTGGGTAGGATTTTTCTCAGTAATGTGGTGGATGTAGGAGTAGATGTTCTCTCTTTTGGGGGCATTGTTACAGGGCATGTAGACGCCCAGGACATGGGTTATGTTGTTTATGGTTTGGTGAGTAATGTGTCCAGAGAGTTCGACTGGAGTTTCATGATTGACTGGGTGAGCAGTGACTGTTTTCCTGATTAGGGTAATGACCCCTGCTGAGGGGGTGACTATTTTGTCAGGGCTGGTAGCTTGGAGAGTAGTTTTGCTGTTGTGGTGGAAGTGATAATCATGCATGTCTGATTTAATCATGTTTAGAATGGATTTTCTGTGTGAGAGTAGTTTGGTTTCAGTGAGAATTATTATATCATTATCCCTGGATCTAATGTGATCATAGATGACTTCCCAGGAGGATCCAATTCCCCTGCAGTTGATAGTGGTGATGTTAGTGTCATTAAGAATGTGTTCCTGCTGTTGGACAGGGTGGTCTGAGGTTTGTTCAGAGTATTTAGGCTTACTACGTTTCACCGGTGAGGTGGGCTTGGTAGTGCTGATGGACTGCTGCTTCTTGGACGGGGGGGGAGCTCCAGGGATCCGGGTCTGTCTGAGCTTGTTGTATTCAGGGATGGTAGGCCTGCTGGGGGTGGGGAGCCTTGCTGCCTGTATGGGGGGGGAAGGTCACTTCGTGACCGTTTTATAGTGGTGGTAGTTTTCTTGGATTTTTAGATTTTTTGGTAGGGGTGTAGGGTTTCTTACGTTTTGCGTGGGATTCATCCTCAGATACTAGATAGATAATGTCATCATCTTCGTCTGTGGGTGTTTCAGTGTTATTTTGAGTGGTAGGGATTGTTTGATCTGGTGGTGAAGGTGGTGGATTGGTGTAGGTGTTGATCTGTTGAGAGTCTTCTAGGATGGTACCATTGGTATTAGGGTGAGGATTGGTTGGTTCAAAATAGAGATCAGGTTGAAATGGATGGCCATGGAAGGAGGGTGTAGCCTGGCTAAGAGTGTAGATGCGCCCCTGGAGCTGGTGCCAGTCTTGGGGGGGTAGGATGGTGGGTCCAGAGATTTCAGAGTCAAGGTTGTACCATTTATTGTTGTAGTATTTGATAGTGATTGCATGACCATAGCCATTGGACCAGTAGTGCAGTATGAATTTGGTGCTATTGATGGGAATTCTGCTAAGGATTTGTTGTTTGGTGCTACCAAGTTGGATGCCTGTTTCATAGTTTTCTTCAGTGTTAGGAGATGAGGTGTGTAGTGGTGTGTATGGGTGGTTCCTGTGGCTGACCAGGTATCCAGTGCCAGTCTGCTTGGTGAAGGTGTGTAGTAGTCAATAAGGGCATTATTATAGTTTCCAGAGGGGTTGAGAAAATATGATCCCATAACCTTCCAGTGATATCAGTGGCTCTAGTGACTTGAGTGTGGAGTTTGTTAGCAAAGTCTAGGACTAGATTGATATCCATGGCTTGTATCCAAGGTAGGCATTGATGGAGTGAATTTGGCAGTGAGAGGCTGTTTGGGCTTCCCAGTATGGGGCAGACTCAGACTTACTTTGTAGGCGTCTGCTTCCTCTGGGTCTACCTCCTCTGAGTGTGGGGGGTGTAGGAGTAGTGGAGAGGGGGCAGCTGTAGGGGTACTTACTGCTGTGAGCATCCTCCTGAGTATCTGAGCTGTCTATGGGTAGAGTGAGAGCAGGAGAGATAGGGGAGGGAAGAGTGCAGGCAAGGTTTAATCTGTACAGGTGTTAATCTCAGCACAGGAGGTGGCAGGCTGTGCCTTTGGTCTGGGCAGGTGGGGTCACATTATAGGAGTGATTAGTTTTGTCCAAGAGGGGGCCTCATATCCATGTCTATTTTTTTTTTATTTTTTGTTGCTCTTGGCTTAATATGGATCCTGTTTTCCACTTGGGAACAGTGGGTTTTTCGTGCTGATAAGGAGGGAAGAGCACCGGAGGATGCAGTGCTGTTTTATCCAGGGTCCAGGGGTTTGTTTTGCTTACTTCCTGTTGTCCTTGCTTGAAGGTGTCGGCTTTGGGGGTAAAGTGGCCTCTGTTGGCTGTGGGCTGGCAAACCTTGGG